>RJWM01004393.1:0-102141 GCA_004363535.1 Dasyprocta punctata | reverse complement strand
TGCAATTTGATTTTTGTTCATGAACTCTCTGCCTACTCCCATGTCATCAAGATTTTTACCTATTCTGTCTTCTAGTAAGTTTAGTGTCTCTGCTTTAATATTCAGATCTTTGATCCATTTTGACTTTATTTTAGTGCATGGTGATAGACATGGATCTAGTTTTAGTTTACGGCATATAGAAAGCCAGTTTTTCCAGCACCATTTGTTAAAGAGGCTATCTTTCTTCCAATGTACATGTTTGGCCCCTTTGTCAAAGATGAGGTGGCTAAGTGTGTTTGTAGCTGTGGCTGTATCTTCTAATCTATTGCATTGATCTTCAGGTCTGTTTTGATTCCAGTACCATGCTGATTTTATCACAGTAGCTTTGTAGTATAGTTTCAAGTCGGGGATTGTGATGCCTCCTGCCTTCCCTTTGTTGCCCAGAATTGCCTTTGCTATTCTAGGTCTTTTCTGGTTCCAGATGAATTTCAGGAATGCTTTCCCTAGCTCTATGAGGTAAGCAAGTGGTATTTTGATTGGGATTGCATTAAATCTGTATAATAATTTCGGGAGAATGGCCATTTTCATGATGCTTGTTCTTCCTATCCATGAACAGAGAATATCTTTCCATTTTCTGAAATCTTCTTCAGTTTCCTTTTTCAGAGCAATGTAATTTTCACTGTATAGATCTTTTACTTCCTTTGTTAGATTGATTCCTAAGTATTTCATTTTTTTGGATGTTACAGTGAAGGGTGTGGTTTCCCTTGTTTCTCTCTCAGTGACTTTGTTGTTTGTGTACAGGAATACTATCGATTTTTGAGTGTTCACCTTGTATCCAGCAACATTACTGAATTTGGTTATTACTTCTAGAAGTCTTTTAATGGATTTTTTTGGGTCTTCTATGTAGAGTATCATATCATCTGCAAATAATGATAATTTTACTTCTTCCTTTCCTATCCTTATTCCCTTTATTTCTTTCTCTTGTCTAATTGCTCTGGCTAGTATTTCCAGAACTATAATGAATAGGAGTGGTGATAATGAACATCCTTGTCTTGTTCCTGATTTTAGGTTGAAAGTTTTCAGTTTTTCTTCATTTAGTAAGATGTTGGCTGTTGGTTTATGATATATGGTTTTTATCAGGTTGAGGTAGAGACCATCTATTCCGATTTTCTGTAGGGTTTTTTTTTATCATGAATGGGTGTTGGATTTTGTCAAAAGCTTTTTCTGCATCTATCGAGATTTTCTTTTTTGGTTGGGTCTTTCTCTGGTTTTGGTATTAGGGTAATACTTGTTTCCAGGAATGAGTTAGGGAGACTTACTTCCCTTTCAATTTCACTGAAGTGTTTGAGGAGTGTTGGCATTAAGTCTTGCCTAAATTTCTTGTAGGATTCAGTGGTGAATCCATCAGGGCTCTGGCTTTTCTTTGTTGGTATGGTCTTGATTACATTTTCTATTTCATTAGCTGAAATTGGGTTATTCAGCAACTTTACATCTTCTTGATTCAGCTTTGGTAATTCATAGGTTTCTAGGAATCTGCTAATTTCTTCTGTGTTATCAAATCTATGTGAGTAAAGGTTTTCAAAGTAGGTGTTGATGATCTTCTGTATTTCCACAGGGTCTGTAGTGATTTTACCCTTTTCATTTCTTATTGCATGAATCTGAGTTTTTTCTTTCCTCTTTTTAATAAGGTTGGATAGGGGTTTATCAATTTTATTTGCTCTTTCAAAGAACCAACTCTTCGATTCATTAGTTCTTTGTATTATTTTCTTAGTTTCAATTGCATTAATTTTTGCTCTAATCTTGATTTTTTTCCTCCCTTCTTTGGGCTTTGGACTTGACTTGCTCTCCTTTTTCTAGAAGTTTGAGGTGCAGCATTAGGTTGTTTATGTGTGTTCTTTCTGATGTGGGAGTTTAGTGCTATAAATTTCCCTCTGAGGACTGCTTTCATTGTATCCCACAGGTTCCGGTAATTTGTATTTGCATTTTCATTCAATTGTAGATATTGTTTAATTTCTTCTTTAACTTCTTCTGTGACCCATTGGTTATTTAGGAGAGTATTATTTAGTTTCCATGTGTTTATGTGGTTATTGTAGGGTTTTTTTTTGTCATTCATTTGCAATTTTATTGTGCTATGATCAGATAATATGCATGGAATTATTTCAGTTCCTTTGCATTTACTTAAGCATGTTTTTTTGACCAGTATATGGTCTATTTTAGAGAATGACCCATGTGTAGCTGAGAAGAATGTGTATTCTGATGTTGATGGGTGGAATACTCGGTACACGTCTACTAGGTCCATTTGTTCACAAGTTTGATTCAGTTCTGCTATTTCTTTGCTGATTTTTTGTTTGGTTGATCTGTCTCTCTGTGACAGTGGGGTGTTAAGGTCCCCTGTTATAACTGTATTATTGTTTATTTGGCTTTTCATGTCTATTAAGAATTGTCTTACATAGTTGGGTGCTCCCATATTCGGTGCATATATATTTATGATTGTAATCTCTTCCTCTTGAAGTTTTCCCCTATGTAGTGGCCTTCTTTATCTCTTTTGATCATTCTCGGTTTGAAGTTCATATTGTCTGCAAACATTATAGCTATCCCTGCTTTTTTCTGGGTTCCTGTTGCATGGAGTATTGTTTTGCAGTCCTTGATTTTTAGTCTGTGAATTTCCTTTTGAGTGAAATGTGTTTCTTGTACCCAGCATATTGTTGGGTTTTGTTTCTTAACCCACTCTGCTAGTCTGTTTCTTTTTATTGGTGAGTTGAGACCATTTACATTGATTGACATAACTGATATGTACTGGCTCATTCCCGTCATGATATCTTTCTGTTGTTGGTTTTCTACATTTTCTGTTTAATTATTTGCCCTGCTTAGTGGTTTCCTTTTGTTGTTGTTCTTAAGATTGTAGCTATCTTTGTCTCTTTCTAGAATGTCTTTCAGTATTCTTTCTAGTGTTGGTTTGGTGGCCATAAATTTCTTCAGTTGTTCTTTGTCATGAAAGTATCTTATTTCTCCATCAATTTTTAAGGATAGTTTTGCAGGGTACATAATTCTGGGTTGAAAGTTATTTTCTTTCAGGATTTGAAATACTTCACTCCAAGCTCTTCTTGACTTGAAGGTTTGTGTTGAGAAGTCTGCCGTGATTCTGATAGGCTTTCCTTCATAAGTGATCTGTTTCTTTTCTCTGACAGCTTTTAGTATTTTGTTCTTGTGCTGTACTTCTGATACTCTAATTATTATATGTCTGGGTGAAGATTTATTTTGGTTATGGTTAATTGGGGTTCTGTATGCCTAACTTCTATGTATATCAGATTCTCTTCCCATGTTTGGAAAGTTTTCTACTGTTATTTCTGTGAATAGTCTTCGCAGGTCATTCATATTGACCCCTGCTTTTTCGTTTATGCCTATTAATCTTATGTTATTTCTCTTGGCATCATGCTGCAGCTGTTGAATTGTTGTTTCTTGGTTCCTTACTATTTTTAAGAGATCTTTTCTTTCGTGGTCATAAGCTCCCATGCTGTCTTCAAGATCTGAGATTCTATCTTCAGCTCATTCAAGTGGTTTTTCAAACTTTCCATGGGATTTTTCATTTCCTGCATTTCCCTTTGCATCTGTTTCATGCATTCTGTTTGTGTCTTATATTGTTCATTCAAAGTTTCCATCATTTTCTTATGTTCTTCTATTTTTGT
Source organism: Dasyprocta punctata (assembly GCA_004363535.1). Lineage (NCBI taxonomy): Eukaryota > Metazoa > Chordata > Mammalia > Rodentia > Dasyproctidae > Dasyprocta > Dasyprocta punctata. The sequence goes on along the minus strand of RJWM01004393.1, from coordinate 98,476 downwards.
ATCTTGCTCTTCTTTAGATACACATAACATTTCTTTCATAATGATTGTCATTTTATTTTTTAGCTGAGAGATTATTTCTGATTTGAGTTTCTCTATAGCTTCATCAAGCTGTTTCTTTACTGCATTTTCTATCATTTCAGAAAGTTCAGTTGTATGACTCCCACTGTCTTCCATTTCAATGTCTCTTGGGTTTGTTCTCAGTGGGCTGGGGGATTAAGACTGCCTTTTGATCTTTAGTTTTGTCATTTTCTTCTGGGACCTGTGTGGCTCTGTGTCCTGTGAGCCTGACTGGCTGTTCCCTGGTGGGTTGCGCTGAGTCACGGGACTGGGTAGAGCTGGATCCTGTGCGCAGCTAGTGAGGGTGCACTCCCAGAGTGTGCTGCTGAGGCCTCCACCTTACTGGATGGCGGCCGGGACCTCCCGGACCCAGGCAACTAGGTGGAGCGTACCCTGGAGTGTGACGTCACCTAGACCCTGAGACTGGCTGCAAGGAGTTCAGAGCCTCTGGAGTGCCAGGTGAGCCCGGGTGAGTCCCAGGCCTACAGTGCTGGGACCTTGCTCCTGGCTGGGTGGGCCACGCTGGCCACACCCCTGAACAATGGAGCTCGCTTCCTGCACTCTGATGGGCAGAGCCCAAGCTCTCCAAGGCCCTGCAGCTACACTGGTCAGTCCCTGATGAGCAGCTCTGGGTTCCTGGGCTAGGTTGGGCTCAGTACCTCTGTGTCCTGAGAGGCTGGCTGGGTGTTCCCCTGGTGGGTTGTGCTGAGTTGCAGGACCAGGTAAAGCTGGATCCTGTGCACAGCTAGTGGGGGTGCACTCCCGGAGTGTGGTGGTGGGGCCTCCACCTTACTGGGTGGTGACTGAGACCTCCTGGACCCAGGCAGCTAGGCGGAGCATAACCCAGAGTATGGTGCCACCCGGACCCTGAATCTGACTACAGGGAGTTCAGAACCTCTGGAGTGCCCGGCAAGCCTGGGTGAGTCCCAGGCCTATAGCTGCAGATATAATTTATTCACTGTAGATTATTCATGTTTTCATTTTTAGAACATATTTATACAGTTTTTAAAAAGGATTTTTTCATTGTACTAGGGTTTTTTTTTTTTTTTTTTTTGGCATGCTAGTGGATATTGAACCCAGCCTTTGCATTGTCTTATGTCTGAAGCTGTTTTTTAATTTTTTGAGATAGGGTCTCATTAAGTTGCCTAGGCTAGATTTGAACTTGTTATCTTGTATCTCAGCCTCTTGATATCTAGGAATTATGGGAATGTACCACCATGTCCAGCTTCAATTTTATTAACTTCTTATTGTTCCCTTTTTCTAATTTCTTTAGGCCTAATGCTCTGTTCTTTTTATTTTTCTAAGATGTCTGCTGTGTATTTTAATTTTAGCTTTTCTTTTCTAACATGTGGACTGGAAGCTATACATTTTCTTCTTGTCATGGTCTTGACTTCAGCCTATAATTTAAGGTATCTGTAGGGTCTGTAGTGATATATCATTTCACTCCTGACATTGGTAATTTGTGGTTTCTCTTTCCTTTTTTCTGTTCACTTCGTTACTTTGTTAGAGGCTTGCCAATTTTACTGATTCTTTTTAAAGACCTAGTTTTTAAAATAATTAGAATACACTAATAATGTAGAATAATGAGATTTTGCTAGATATATTAGTAATGCATCTAACATATTTTATTTTCATCCTCCTTATCCCCTTCTCTCTTTCCTCTCTCTGACCCATTCTTCATCTTTAAAATTCTCCCTTCTACTTTCCTGTCATCCCTCCTTATTTTAGATTGCTCACACAAGAGAAAACTTGTAGTATTTAACTTTTTTTACTTAACCTGATAGTTTCTAGTTTCCATTTTCTTGCAAGTGATATGATTTTCTTCTACTTTATGGTTGAATAATATTCCATGGTGTATATATAACACAATTTCCTTATTCATTTATCTGAAGAAGAAGATTTTGGATTAACTGAATTTTCTGTACTGTTTTCCTTTTCACTGATTTTTACTCTTTAGTTTTAGTATTTTATCAGTGTTTCTTTATCAGTATTTCCTGACTTCTGCTTGGTTTGAGCTTAATTTGCTTTTCTTTTTTTCTAACTTCATAGAGGGGCGTTAATTTGAGATATTTCCTTTTTTCTAGGATAAGAATCCTATGCCATACATTTTCCTCTGAGCACTGCTTACACTGCACCCCACAAATTTTAATGTCATATTTTATTTTCACTCAGTTGAATTTTTAAAATTTCCTTGAGGCTTCTCTGTGATTTGTTGGTTTTTTTGAAGTGTGTCTTGTAGTTACCATGTTTTTGAATATTTTCCTGTTGTCTTTCCATTATTGATTCCAATTTTGATTCTACTGTGGCTTGGGAACATGCTCTGTAGAACTTTAATTTCATTAAATTTATTGAAGTTTATTTTCTGATCCAGGATTTGGTATATGATTTTGCTACGTGATCCTTAAGTGCTTGAAAAGAAAGTGTATTCTGCTATCATTGTGTAGAGCATTCTGCAGATATTACTTCAGTGTTGTTGGCGAATGGAATTGTTCAATTCTTTGTCTTTGTTGACCTTCTGTCTGGTTTGTCAACTGCAGAGGGAACAACATTGAAGTTTTAAACTGTGACTGTGTATTTACTCTTTCAGTTCTATCTTTTTAGAACTGTTTTAGACTTACAGAACAAGTAAGCAGATAGTGCATCTCTCCTCCCTCAACTTTTCCTATTTTAATATCTTATCTTAGTATAATACATTTGTTACAACTAATGAACCAATATTGGAACACGATTTCATTATCATTATCATTATTATTATTATTTGAGGAAGGGTCTTGCTGTGTAGTTCAGGCTGGCCTGGAACTCACTATGTAGCCTAGGCTAGCCTCAGACTTGTGACAATCCTCCTGCCTGAGCCTCCCAAATGCTGGGATTGCAAACATGTGCCACCATGCCCAGCAGTGGAAAATGATTATTAACTAAGGCTTATCATTTATTTACATTTCCTTAGTTTTTCTTGGATCTCCTTTTCCTATGTAACAATTTTTTTTGGTAGTGCTGGGGATTAAACCCAAGACCTTGTGCATTCAAGCAAGAGCTCTACCGCTGAGTCACATCCCCAGCTCTACCTCCTTTTCTATATATACGCTGTATTTCCTCCCATGTGTTTTACCTTGTTGCCATAGAGTACCAGGATTAATTTTCCTTCCATGCTCTATGTCCTGGTGCCTTCTTTGCATCAATGGCTTTAGGGTTATTCTTCAAAAAAGGGTGGTTTAAATACATGCTCTGTGCTGCTGGCAGAGTCAATCTGATAGCTGTCACTATGTGACTAGTGGATGGGCAGAGCACACAGCATGGCTGCCTTGGATAAAGGATGATTTGTGTCCTAGACAGGACAGAGCAGGACAGTGTGAAGTTTTCTTTTGCTACTCATGATGGGGCACAATTAAAAGCATTAATAATTTATTTCTGGAATTTTATATTTAGTGCTTTTGGACTGCACTTGACCCTGGGTAACGGAAACTGTGGAAAGTGAAATCTGACTGCTACATTCAGACTACTGAATGTATTTGATCTTTGTCCCCGGTTCTTGTCACAGCTCATAAAACCTTTAGAATCTCCAGTTTTGTTATTCATAATGATTCCCTTTTGATCACACCTGCTTTGTGCTAATGAGAAGATTTAGGGGGGACCTCTACTCTCTGGATGGGACCAGTCAACAGAAAGACCAAGTGATCAGAAAATTAGAGGGTTGGAACTTTCAACCCCACCTACCAACCTCAAGGAAAAGTAGATGGCTAGAGATTAAGCTCTTTTAATACTCTTGGTAGCCAGGTGTTGTTACTGTGCACCTATAATTCTAGGACTTGGGAGGCTGAAGCAGGAGGATTGCAAGTTTACATCCTGCCTCAGCAACTTAGTGACTTAACAAGATCCCGTCTCAAAAATAAAATGTGGAAAAAAAAAAAGCTGGTGATGTAGCTTAGGGGTCGTGCCCCTAGGTTCCATCTCTAATAGTTTGAAATGGAAAGGAAACAGCAAAACAAAACACAAATCCCCCAAAACAAAACAACAATAACCCCCTTGAATAAAATCTGGTCAACTCGGTTGCTGAATGTATGCAGGTGCTGTGGGGAGCGAGTCGTTTAGTGTCCACCCATATCTTGCTCTATGCATTTCTTCATCTGACTATTTGTCTGTTACCTTTGTAATATTCTTTACAATAAGGCAGGAGAGTGTTGTCCTGAGTTCTGTAGCTAATTATCAAGCCCAAGCAGGGGTGCCATGAGATCCCTGATTTGTAGCGGGTCTGCAGATTCTCTGCATCTGTTGAGATTTTCTGTGACATCTGAGGTAGGGACCCAGGTTGCTGCTTATTCCTTACCACTGGCAGTCATCTCAGATGTCACTTGATGTGTAGTCTGCCCTTTCCACATGGATTTTGATGCCATAGTTAAGGAGTCTTCTGTTTCAGTGATAGTAGAAACTAATGCTGAGGCAGAGAGCACAAACTCAAAGGGAAAATCTTACACTAGGAAGGAAAAGAAAATGCAGAAGGCACTTCAGCTTCAGGAGAAGAGATAAAGGAGACAGAACACAGATCCAAAAGGTTGGGCTGACCCGTTAACAAGGAAAAAAGGCCAGCTGGAGTTGCTGAGGTGGGCTGGGGTGTTGTTGCTCATTATCTCTGTCCTAGTTTTGCAGGGTGGCTTCCAAAAAGTCCTTATTGTTTGAGAAGACAATCTGCTTCCCATAAATGATTGTTCCTACTTAGAGGAGGATTGCATCACCAGTGTTCCGTCTGCACAGGGTCAGCTGGAACCAAGGTGACTGCAGGGTTAGGGCAATGACTGGAGACTTCAGGTTCCACAGGGTCTGGAACAGGACATTGTAAAAGCTGCTAGTTGAATGTCCCCGGTATCTTGAGAACAACTTTGTTACTCTTATCTTGGTGTCCTCAGTCTTGAAGGGAATTGAGACAGGCTGGGTAGATTTAGGCTACTAAAAAATTTAGTTTTCAGATAGACAATTCTTAAGTGATTAAGATTCCTATGTACAGAGCCAAGTGGGACTCTGACTTCAGGCTTTGGGTAATAAAGGAAACAGATATAAAATGAAGATGGAGATTATTGTAGCCCCAAATATTGAGTATGGTAATCCAAGTATTGAAATCCTTTGTCTAGTTTTCCTCACAATCCAAGAAGTTATACTTATAAATTCACTGAGACGTTATTGGAATCCCGGCAAAATAATTCCAATCTACCATCCCCAATTCTACCCATGGTGAGAGTAAAGATTCCAAGACATATTTAAGGTTAAGGGCAGCCAAGGGGTCCTGAGTCCAATCCTCGTGAGGACATGCGGACAAAGGCCTTGATCCTAGGCCTCTCCCAGAATTTATTAACTAGTGAAGCAAGGGAGTGGCTTGAGGATGAGTGACAGTGAAGATGGCGGGAACTATATGAGTAACTTGAGCTGGCTAGCAAGGTAGTGAGAAAGGTATCTCTGCAAAATGCAGATGAAGATATGCAAGGGGCTCAATTTGCACAACCCAATCAAGATAGCAACTGAATTGTTTTAGGAGGCTACTACTTCAGTTTCTGATATGCAAACTTTATGCCCTGGGAACTTACAGCCTCTTTCTCGAGGCTCATCCCCAGTCGGCATTTCTGGAACTCACTGGCTCTGCCATCCCGCTGTGCTTTATACATCTTTACAAAGGTCAATTTGGGAGGAAACAGGACACTGTCTGATGGCTTTAAAGACTACATACCAGTACCTGCTTCTGATATGTAAACTTTTATGCCCTGGGGACTCACAGCCTCTTTCTCGAGGTTCATCCCCAGTCGACTTTCCTGAAGCTCACTGGCTCTGCTGTCCCACTGTGCCTATATATTTTACAGAGGTCACTATGGGAGGCAACAGGACACTGTCAGATGGCTTTAGAGATTACATATCAGTACCTCAGCTAGCCTTATTTGCAATGCTTAGAGTCAATTGAAAAGAGAAGGAAATACCATAGTCAGCTCTGTATTAAGGAAATAAGTTTTAATATAATCAGAGTTGCAACAATTGTTCTGTGTTCAAGGGGACCCGCTCAAGTTGTCTCCCACAGGAGATGCCTTTAGTTTCCCACTGGGCAACTGTACATCCAAGTGAAGAGTCAGTACTTTTCAGCAAAAGCAGTTTTTAAATCCTTGACTGTCTCAGTCTGAAATGTTGCCTAATAACTATGGCTGGGGAACAGAAGAATATTAGTTTTTGGGTATTGATTGACACTCAGCTAAATCACAAACTTGTTTTTAGTTTGAATTGTTTATCAGTCAGTTTTCTGGATAGAGGATCATATCTACAAATTTTAATAGTCACCTTTCTTTACCTAGTGTTTCTTTTCCTTATTGCACTATTCTTACTGATATACTAATAGCATTAACTATTGTACACAGTGTTGCATAGATTGGCATAGGATCACAGCTCTCTTTCTGACTTTCATAAGAATATTTCTGAGGCTCCTGATAAGTAAGCTGTTTGCTCTGGGCTTTTGCTAGGTTTGTTTTATCAGGTTTAAGCAATTTCCTTCTATATCTAATGTGTGTTTTATTATGAATCAATATTAAGCATTATGATATGCTTTTTCTGCATGTAGGGAGATTATTAGTGTTTTCTCCTTTGGTCTTTCTCTGTGTTAATTACATTAGTAACATTACTTTTGATTTCCTTGTATTTTAAGGACAGTCTTTATCTTATTGTGTTAGTCAACTTAGGCTATGTTCGCATAACAGATTACTTCTTGCTCATGTCACATGAGCCCTGAGAATTGATTTTGAATTTTCTTAATTCTAGGACCCAGGTTGATGGATCATGGGAAAGAAGATGTTGGAAGATTTGAATACATCTGTGTGTGATACTTCCATTCAGATTTCCTTGGTCAAAATGAGTCTGTGACTAAGTCTGATGTTGGCAAGGCAGGCATATGATCCTGCCTGGCAGGATGTACCAGCTGTTTTGACAATAACATAATCTATCATACCAGTCATGATATATTATTGTTTTAATGTTGCTGGATTTCTTTTCAAATATTTATTTAGGTTTTTGCATCTATGTTTATAAGTAGGCTGGTAAGTTTTTTCTTTTGAGTCATAAAAATAATTTGAGCAACTTTATATCTTTTTTCTACATAGACTGGGAAAGTATATATGAAATGTTACTTATCTGCTTCCCAAAGAGCTAAAGAATTTACTTACAAAACTGCCTGGGCCTCGTGCACTTCATTTTATTTTATTTTGGAGTAGCAATTTGACTATGGCTTTAATGCCTTTTATGGTTAATATTGTATTAAGGGTTTCTACTTTTTTTGGTGGAGACCCAGTTTAGAAAATATTAATTTTCTTGGAAAATTGGGCTTTCATGTTGTTTGGTGGCCTAAACTTGTTCATGGTATTCTCTTTTGTAACTTCGACTATATCCTGTTTGTGTTTCAGATTTGTTATTTTTTTTTTCTGCATTTCCATTAACTGGGCCTTATCAGAGGATACCTTTTAAAAGAATGATTCAATCATGTTTTGAGAATATCTACAGCTTTCCTTTATCCCTGAACATCCTCTATTTAGGTCAGAAAACCGCAGTCTTTCCATGCAGCTCCTAAAAGCTTCAAAGCATGTGTACAAGAAGATGTAACATAATTCTCACAGAATGGGTGTAAGCTGAGCCCCAGTGACAGGAGAAACCTGGGGCTTGGTGGGAATGGTCCTCATTCCAGGCTACAGGAGTGCGTCACCCAATCCAGACCAGTGTTGCCATAGTTCAGGGTAAGAGCTAGACTGATATTGCCTCTTATGGTAGGGAGATGACAAAAGTGACCTTAGTACTTCTCTCTTCCCTATATCTGCATAATTTTCACTGTGATCTTACATCTGTTCTAGTAACAAGGTCATTATAGGCTGAATTGTGTTTTCCTTGCATATTCATTGAAGTCCTAGCCTTCAGTACCTCAGAATGTGACTGTATTTATTTATTTTGTCTTTTTGAGACCGGGTCTTGCTATGCAGTTCAGGCTGGCCTTGGGCTCACTTTGTAGCCCAGGCTGGTGTTGAACTTGCAACAATCCTCCTGCCTCAGCATCCCAAGGGCTGGGATTATAGGCCACACCCAACATGACTGTATTTTTACACAAAGTCTTTAAAGAGGTAATTAGTTTACAGGCAGGTTGAGAATGGGCCCTAATTCAACACAGCCAGTGTCCTTATACAGAGAGGAGATCAGGACACAGACACATAAAACTTGAAGGCCATGTGAAGACACCAGGTGTCCTGGTTTGTGTCTGGGTGTCCCTCCAAAGCCTCATGAGGTCGTGGGGACTGGCTAGAGTTTGTGATTGATTCATGGTCCAGTGCTGGGATTAAGGGTGTGAAGGATACACCTGTCCTAGGGTGGGTAGCCTGCATACAATATAAGGGACCAGAAGAAGCTTGTCTCTCCTTTGCTTTCACTTGTTGATTCTTCTCTCTTCTGCTGCCCCAAAGTGTCGCCCCTCTGCCACCTTGCCTTGGCCCTCTGCTGAATACAGTTCAGCCTATAATGATCCCCCTGCCACCCTGCCTTGGAGTCAGCCGATTATGTACTGAAACCTCCACAAACTGTGAGCTAAATCAACCTTTCCTTTCTTCGCTTTGGGTGTTGGGTGACTAAGACACTAGGTTCACAAGCCAAGAAGAGAGGCCTTAGAAGAAGCCAATCCTGTCAGCACCTGATCTTAGACTTCTGGCCTAAAGAACTGTGAGGAAATCAACTTGTTGTTTGAGTCACCCAGTCTGTGGTAGCTTTTTTATGGCAGCCCTTACAAATGAATACAGGGGTGGAGTCCCTTTGCCACCTCTTGAGTCCTATTTGGTGACTTTAGCCAAGAGAGCAGGGTGGAAATGAACTTGTGTCATTAGGCTTTGTGTGTCTTACTTGTGCTCTTGCTTTTCTACCGTCACCATGGCAATATGCATGCGTTATGCTGCTGAGGACGAGAGACAACATGGAGCAGAGCTGAGTCACCCCAGTGACCATGTCTTCCTAGCCAGGGTCAGTCCATCTCAGCAAACAGCAGCCCTTAGACATGAGTGAGCCCAGCCGAAGACAACAGTGCCCAGCCAAACCCAGCTGTCCCCAGACACTTGAGCAAGAAGCGCTATTCCTGCAGGACACTGAGGTTGTTCCATAGGGTCATCGCGGTAGTAGAAGGCAGTTAAACATGCTGAGCCTGTGTGTGTAACCTCAGCAGTTGGGGAGGGAGTACTGAGACTGGGGGATGAAGTTGCAGGGCTCAGCTGCTTGCTAGAAGGTTGAATTGAGGGGTAGCTGAAGAAGACCCCCTGGCGTCAAAGCCAGGGTCCCTGGTCCAGAGCAGTGGGTAGAGTGAGTAGAAGAGGTTCAGAGATGCAGGGATGTCACATGACCTCAGTCTGTTTGCCAGTAGCATGTTCCCCTCTAGATGTGACTCTGCCACTCCACAGTTATACCTTACCTGTGTACTTGGGGGAAGTCACCTAGCTTTCATTTTTCTGTTCCTGCCTGTGGTCCTGCTTTCATTTAGGAACAGCTACTTGCTGGAAGCAGGCCAGCCCTTGTGTGTTGTAGAGTCCCAGTCCCACAGGATGCCCTTAGACTGCCATTAGTTTCACCTCGGGGGATCCTGGAGGGAGCTGCTGTAGGCTGGAAGGCTAACTCCCAGAAGAGCCAGTCGCTCTGTGATACATTGGAAAATTGTTCAGCAAGTATGAAGTCATTTCCTTTCCCCCCAGAGCAGAGTATATTTTCTGACACATTGACTTTGGTCTTGGCCATGTGACTTATTTGGTCAATGGAATGTGAACAACTGTGATGCTATAGAAGCAGCAGCGTTTAACCTGTGCATGCAGTTGGTTTTGGTCTCTTGTGTATTTTCCATTTGTCACAGGAAGTATATGCCCTAGGTAGTTGATGATTCAAGGAGAATATGGGCTAAAAGGGATTAAGTCTGAACCCATAAAAGCCTAGAACTAAACCTCAGATCTGCAGACATAGCAAGAAAAAAAAAAAAAAGCTTGCTGTTGTAGCTTGAAGTTAAGGGTGGCTTGTTTAACAGAATTATTGCAGTAATAGCTGATACATTGTTTTTTAGGGGAGTCATCCAGCCCAAGAGGGATATTTCTGGGCACTAGTTATAGAATGAGCAATGGGTTGAAAGACAGGCAAGCTACTCAGGGTAAACGAGCTCATTCTCAGCAAAGAGGCGTGGCAAGAGAAAGTCAAGGAACTTGAGCCATGGGCTACATTTCTCAGCCTGACTATGGGGCCAAGGAAGTATAGAAAAATAGAAGCCAGAGGATGTTCTTTTAGTTCTGCTCCCTTGGTTTTAGGAAAGACCTCCTACCCTCATTGCTTAATTCTTGCTGATGAGGGAGAACTTGCTTCTTAGGATTCACAGCTGCTGGCCATTCATCTTTCATCAGATAAAACATCTGAAAAACTACAGTACCTTTTCATGGTCATCAGATCCTTTCTGACCCCAGACCCATAAATCTGGACAGCCAGGTGACAACGGAGTCCTTGCTGGACATAGAAAGTTGTCAAAGGGGTTTAGCAGGATGAGGCATCATGACTCTCAGTTGCTCATGGAGCCCTCATGAGCAGCTGGACAGTGGCTGGAGGTCTGGTGACTGGAAAGACTTCTTGGATTTAGGGGCGGGGTGGGAGGCTATGCAGTGGAGAGGCATAAAGCCTTTTCCTTACTCCCACCAGTGGTGCCTTCGATACCATGGGCAGGGACTAAGTAGGGTCAAAAATCTGGCTAGGGACCGCATTCGGCTTCCTCACTCTAGGGTTCCCACTGTGTGCAAATGGGTGACTGATAGCCTTACTTTTAGGCCTGTCTTGAATTTTTATCCTTGTTGTAGGTCTTTCTCAGTATATTAAGGGGAATTCTCTTACCAGGTACTTGACAGGATGCCAGCTTAAGCTGGAGGTGACTGTCTTTGATTTGAAAAGTCTTTCCTGAGGTTTTAAGGGCTCCTAATAAGCCAGGCAGGTCTAGAGTGCAAGCCGGGAAGGGTCTGCTGAGCGTGGGTGTGGCACAGGGACATACTAGCTTCATCTGCAGAATCTCCCAGAGGAGGTACCAGGAAACAGAACTCTGGCCCAAGGTTCTTCCATGCCTTTCAGCTCTTTAAGTGGCTTCCAGGCCATAGTTTGGCTACCCATCAAGTTCATTTATTATCATGAGGACATTGGCTTTTGTAATCATTAAGCTGATTTCCAATTAAAAATCAGCATGCTGCCCTCGGGCTTGCAGACCTTACTTTCCAGTGAGTTAGGCAGTATGTGTTAGCTTGGATGCTGCTTGGCCTGCTTTCTAGAGCTGTAATAGTGATGACTAGCTCCTTGGCACAACCAGACAGACATTTCTTGGTGCCCCCTTTCCTTTTCACAGGTTTCTCCCCAAATCCAGCACTTTTGGTCCACCTGGGAAGTTGTCTTTGAGGCAGAAGGCTTCCAAAATAACCACTTTGTGCCGGGGCCCAGTGTGTGTGTGTGTGTGTGTGTGTGTGTTAGTTTATGCTGTTTTCAGATTAAATAACTACATGCAGCCTTCAAATGCGTCGATGACACATGTAGCAGACACAGAAGGGTGCCTGCGTACCAATCCCTGTGGTTTCTGGTTGCCAGGATCCTGATTTTGGTTCAGGACAGCACTGCGCCTGACAGGGTGCAAGTCTGTTGACAGACTTTTGCTGTAAAGGTTAAGAGAGTAAAATTTACCTTGTGGGCCAAGGGTCCAAACTGAAGGTATTATGTAGTTAACTTTCATATAATTCTTACAAGTCATGAAATATTATCATTTTTTTTTACTTTCCTCCCACTCTTTGTGGGCCGCACCAAATCAGGTGGTGGGCTGAGTTGAGCCTGTGGAATTTTCAGATTCTGGCTGTAAACCAGTCACACCCTGCTTCCTTAGTCTTCACAGTGGGTGGCCACGTGACTTGATGCTGGCCAATCAGACCCTGAGTGGAGGTGTGCAGGGGGCGGGGTGGTTCTGGGCACACTCTTGGAAGCTTAATGAAAGGAGCCAAGTTCTACAGCCAAATGTCTTCTCCTTTGTTCTCTGCCATCAACAACAAATGAAATATGGAGTCACTGATCACAGGACAACAGAGAACAGAAGCCATACAACAAAGATAATGAAGCAGATAGAAAGAGCTTGTCCATTCCAGCAATACATTTACCTTGTAAACTGTCAAGTTAGAGAACGAATACCCTGGGATTTAGGCAGCTATTAATCAACTTTCCTTATTGCTTGCTATGATATCAGGTGATCTAGTGTGCTAGGAATGTCAGTCATTATCTGCCCTGTTCCCCTCCTTTCTGAGAAACTTGCTTCTCACACTTGGTCTCCCAAGGGCTCTTTGTCCCACACGATCCATCTCATTCCTACTTGACTGGCCCTGCTAGTAGATCTGCCTCAGAATTAGCCAATTGTTAGGCTGGCCTGTGACCCATGACTTCTGTGGCTTGTTTCAAATGAGGAATAGGACCAATTTGATTTCCTCTCCCAGGAAAAGGAACTGAGATTCCTTTTTTGGTTTCTGGCAGGACAGAAAGAGGTGGACACAAACAACATAGCAGAGTCCGACGAATGGTGACTCCTGAAAGAAATATGTGTAAACGTCACAGCTGAAGGGCCTGCAAATGTTTCCAAGACATCCTTACCTCTGGCTCCTGGCCTTCAAGGCTTAGCCTGTGGCAGTCTCCTTTCCTGTTTCTTCTTGACTCCAAATGCATCTTGCAGTCTTCCTTTAATTCCCTTAGACCATAGCAGTTTCAGAATGCACCCTTGGCATTCTGGGGTGGGTGTGGAGGAGTGGGGGTGGGGGTGGGGTGAAACTCAGCATTTCCTTTGCTTCCCTGCTCCCCATAAGAAGAAGGGTGGGGAGGGGAAGCCTGGACCACCTGAGAGCAGTGCCAAACACCCCTTCTCAAAGATTCCACTCCTGGGGTCACCTGGGTCCACTCAGCTCCCCAGGGAGCTGTCCTAGGCTAGCTAGACTGAGGGACCAGTTTAGCTTTTACAAGCATCTGGTTTTCTGCTTCCCTGGAGCCACACACACACACACACACACACACACACAAGACAGAGACAGAGAAAGAAAGAAAAAAAGAAATTACTCTCCAAGTGGATGTTGAACATGTAGCCCCTGGGGTTGTAACAGGACTGGAATAGAATCAGGGTCAAGAGGACTCTTGAGGAGTCAGAGCTCTGACAGGTCACTGAGGGGAGGGTGATAGAGGTCCCAAATCTGTCCCCGGAAACTGTTAGTGCCCAGGAGGGACAGAGGGACTGACGTCATAGGGGGAGTGGGGCCCTAGATGAGAGGGCTGGGTGGACGAGGAGGGCACATGGGGTGGGAGTTCCCGAAGACGTGCATGGCACAGTGGCTCTCTGGGGGACATTCATGGGCTCTGGCTCAGGATGAGTTAGGTGAAAGTAACCAGGGCTACTGTGGGATGCTCATGACTTAGCTCAGAGCAGGGGATCTGGAAAGGAGGTCTTGGGAGGATGAGAAGGCTCTGGAGGTGGACAGTGGAGAGTGTGGGTCAGGGTTAGCAGCTCTGCAGGAGGAGAGCTGCCCCAGGGCTTTTATTTGAGGTGCTGGGGATCAACCAGGAGCTCAGACACCCACAATTACGAACAATCTCTTGGGAGTCATTTATGTTCAAGTGGATGTGGAGTGGATGAGTCTATGTGGAGAGTTCAAAAAGGGGAAATAAAACCGCAGGGAACATTGAAGGTCAGGGACAGAAGCTTTTGGAGGAGGCCGAAAGAGTGTGGTTCACTCTTCAGAAGAGAACCCAGGGGCATGACCCAGAGGCAGGGAGTGGCCACCTCAGCAGGCCAGGGGTGGTCATCGGCTTGGACGGCAGCCACTAGCTTGGCTGCGGGCCACCAATGGGGACTGCGACAGAGACTCAGGGAAGGAGACCAGGGAAATGGAGGGTCCCAGGTGGCTTGTAAAAGTGGAAGAGTGTGGGAAGCAAGGCAAGGTGGGTGGCAAGAGCCCAGCAGACCGCCCCTGGGGTGCTGGGTAAGGGGAGGAACAAGGCGAAGGATAGGGGAGGGTGACTTGGACAGACACCAGTGTCCTTGGGAGCTTGCTTCTGTCCTGGTCACATCTCACACAACCATCCTTTTCTACTCTTAGACTCCTTGAGGTCCCTGTCCCTTGAAGATCATGTGAAGGGATTCCTACTCCCTGAAGGCAATGGCCCCATTTTTTACATGCACCTCAGACACAGCCTCTGATCAGCCGTAAGAGTGGGGGGCTGAGGCAGCTGGGGACCCAGGAAAGGGTGCAGTGAATTTCCAGTTCTTGCAGTCACTTGCCAACACCTCCCTCCTCCAGGACTGTTGTGATTCCCTCTCCACTCCTCCCAGCCACTCTATGACCCTGTCTGGTCCTAAGAACAAGGTCAGCAGCAGTGCTTTACTGCTTATCAGAACAAGGTCCCGGATGTTCGTGCTGCTGCGTGGCCTCTCTGGGGCTCCCTTCTCTCCTGTATCTCCTGTAGGCTCAGTGCCTAGTGTGGAGGGCGCAGGACAGGCAGCTCTGTGCGGAGTCCCTGCATCCAGAGACAGGGCTGAGGTCTGAACTTTAGGAAGGTTTTGCAGATGATCATGATGCCTGAAGCAACTGCTGAGCAGGTTGTCAGCCCCCTGCCTCCACTTCTCCTGGGTTATCCTGGGCACTGGGCCCCCAAAAACTTTTGAATGAGGCCTCCACCTGTGGACTCAACTGTCGTGGTGTGTGGAAGCCAATGTTTACCCCGCCCAGAGAGACTCAGAGACTCTTCTCAGACCCAAGACTGATACGAAAACAGTCTGGGTAATCCCTGCCCAGGAGGCCAGTGTCAAATCACTTGCCATTGGGGTCTGTCCCGTCACTGGCCTCGAACTCTGTGAAAAGACAGCAAAGGCTGCCCCCTAGCTTTAGGGCAGCCAATATGTCCCGAAGTGGAGCCCTCTTTGGAGTGCTCAGCATGGTCCCAGCGCCTGCCACAAACTTCCCTTCCTGTGCCTGGGGCCTGAGGGAAGCCAGATGGGTGAACCCATACCCTGTCATGGACTCATGGATGAAATAACTGTTTTCAAGCCCTGATTGCCTGCTCTTTTAACCTCGTGAAACCGGCGTGAAAAGCTTGACATTGTTGGGACCTTTCACCTGACTAGCTTCCCGGTACAGGACCAGAAACGTGGCTCACAGTAATTGTCTGTGTTGGCCCCAGCAGCTGGCTCTTCCAGTTTCAGAATATATCCAGACACCCTGGGGGATTGTTTATCCAGCTCTCCTCCTCAGAGCTCACTGACCACAGCCACCCCTGGTCAATGTCACCTAGCTGAAAACTGACTTGCTTACAATCCCTGCGAGTGTGAGATTTTACTCAAAGCTAACAAACCTTGTTTCCAGATATGGGTTCTCACAGCATCGATGTATACTTGTCTACTTGGGCCTGTGTATATTTTTTCATGTTAAATAACATTTACCCATTTAACCGATGGCCACATTCCTCAGTGAGGCCCTCAGAACATCACAGATGCATGTGAGAAGAGTGACAAAGGGGAAACTTGTGCTTATAAATTACTATTTGTTTCCCAAGACTAATCATGCAAATTTTAAAAGCCAACAAGACTTAAGTCCTTTGGTTATGCTGAAAATCCTGAGGGATGACAGCTGTCAGTTAAAGAGACTGCTAAATTGAAACGACAAAGGTGGATGTAGACCCACTCTATCTTGTTGGTTTAAAGGTTTTAGAAAAAAAAAAAACTTTTTTTTTTTATGGAGTATAAGCTAAAGAGGGACAGTTTGCACAGTTTGGACAAAATATAAGTACTCTTACCAATAAATATGTTTCAAAATGACAAATAAAGCTCTCCCCATTTGGCAGCTTGGAATCCCAGCAAGGAGTGATGGGCACAGGCACAATGAGCTATGTACAGAGTGTAAACAGTAAGGCCCATGAGGGAAGCACAGGGCAGGGCCAGGTGACGGGTGCGCAGGGTGGAGCACGGCCGTGTGGAGAGGGACAGTGGGCCCGGGGTAAATACAACAGGTTTGTATCTACCCCGGGGCCACTAATATGCCATCAAAACTTGCAGGTGGTTGGTGACAGGTGCACTGGGTTCCTCTGGTCGGCAGTAAGGAGAAACGTGACCACCGAGGCCCCCTGGCCCCGCTGACCATTTCTCTGGGGGCAGCGAGAAGGCCTCCGTGTTCTTCCTCCCGAGGGGCAGGGGCAGGGGCAGGCTGCCTGGCCATTTTAGTACTGGCTGTTCGGCTCAAGGCCAGGCCGACCAGTAGTTTCTCAAACAGGAACAGGGCCGAAAGGCCTCATGGTTCTTGCAGCCCTTACTCTCCTAGGAAAAGAGTTCTGGACACCTGTGTCCAGCAGGGGGCCCCATGACTGCCCAGCCTTCCAGGGCTCCAACCCCAAGTCCATCCCCGGTTGCTAAGGATGCCACAGAGCCACCACTTGGTCGGTTTCCGAGTCCCCCATCCACACAGGCCTCGTGAACTAAGCCATCCTCTCTCCCCACAACGTCCCCACCCGGGCCCCAGCCCACCCCTCAGTCCAGCTCGGTCGTCCTTAAATATCAGTCTCCCGGAGGTTGGTATAGTCAGCTTCGTCATAGCCCTGGCAGGTGGCGCCCTCCGCCACATCCTGGGGAACTCCGAGGGACACCGCCTCCACTTCGGCACGCAGGGCGCACGCAGCCTCTGCGCGCTGCGCGCCCCCGGCACGGATCTTGTGGGACAGGCTGGAGACCTTGGCGCGCAGCTGGGTCGTGGGTCTCCGGAAGGGCCCGAGCAGCCGCCACTCGCGGAAAGTGTTGGGCAACTTTCGCCGGGCAGGAACCGCAGCCCGCACCTCCGGGGTGCCGGGGACCGAGGGCGCGGTGAGGGCCAGCGGGGCCCCGGGGGGCGCGGCGCCGGGGCTGGAGGCGAAGTCGGGGTGCGGGCCACTGGTCGAAGCCCGCCAGTGGTGGCCATAGACGCGCCAGAGGGGGCGGCGGCGACGGCGACGACGGCACTGGCAGCGCAGGAGGCGGAGGAAGGCGCGCTTGAACTCGCGGCTGGAGCAGGGGTAGATGAGCGGGTTCACACAGCTGTTGAAGTAGCCGAGCCAGAAGATGACCTTGAACACGCCCTCGGACGGCTTCAGCTGCGGGAACAAGGAGCCTGTCGGGAAGAGAGACCCACCGGGTTAGCTGCTCCCGCGGGGAGCCCTGAGCACAAAGAGGAGAGCACCCTACCCCAGGAGCCCAGCCCACGCCATCCACCAGGTGCTCTCTAGGGATCCCCACTAAGGGCTCCCTCATGTAATTCAGGTGCTCCAGGAACTTGGACTGGGGAAGAATAGGCATCATCACATCTGTTCACTTCTACCAGGGGAGACAACACACCAGAGCAGAGCCGGGCAAAACCATGTTGCTTTTCTTTTTCTTTCTTTCTTTTCTTTTTTGTTTTTCCGTGTTGCGTTTGTAGATCAGAACTAGTGCAATACTGGCAGTTCCTACAGATATTTTCCTATCCCAGTCAAATGTTGCAGATGTGTGAAATATCCTCTATGCGCGCCATTGTATTAGAACTCACTCCTAGATCTGTTTAATGCTTTAACATGGAAGCATGTTTCTCACTAAGTCACACATTGCATGTGAAAACATTTTGACAACTTTTTCAATAAAATCAGTTTCACTTGCAGTCTTTTGTATTTTGTGTTATGCTTAGAAGGAAGCCACAGGCTTTACCAGATGCCTGCGTGGTCCCTAGCACAGAAGAAGTAAGAATCCTGGAATTAAATGTTGACCAATGCATACCCCAATCCAGGCACTGTGCTGGGCCCTTAGATGGGAGGAGACTTAAACACGGCCCTTGGTCCTTAGCCAGCAGTGTGAACAAGGTGTCACTGAAATGCAGGTGCCAGGAGTAGTGCTCAGGAGGGCCCCAGGCTCAGCGACAGCTTCCAGGCATCTCAGATGTTGGACAAGAGTCAGTGAGATGGGAAGGGGCAGGGGAAGGAGATAGGTAGGGAACAGGATGCCAAGGGAAAGCCTGCAGGGTAGACTCAGAGTGTTGTACTGGGGAAAGATGGTAAAGGGCCTTAAATACTGGAAGCTTCAGCTCTTGTTGTGGGGAGGTGGGAGCTATGAACAATTTTAAGCACCTAGATTTAAGGCTCAGTAAACAACACCCATGGTCTGCTGGAATGCAGGCTGGTCACATTGTCCCACTGTGGTCAGGGGAGGCTTTGGCATGGCTTTGAGGGAGCAGGGTACCAGGCATGGAATCCAAGCTGTGAGATGAGGACTCTCCTCCCCACAAATCTCTACCCTGACATCCCCACCAGGCATTGGAAGGGAGCTGCAATTCTAGAAAGGAGGATCAACTGCAAAGGCACAATCTATCTTAAAAGTAATTGCAGGGTGCTGGTGGTGTAGCTCAGAGGTGGAATGCAGGCCTACCATGTAGAAGACCCTGGGTTCAATCCCCAGTACCACGACAATAATATAATGGCAGCAACAACATACTGGTGTCAACTTACCCCTCCCCCCTTTTTCTGTGAAAGAAAGGGGAAAATACAGTCCTTAGAAGGGACTATTTCTACCTCTAAAAAGTAGCCAGAAACAATGGATGAGACATGGTGGGCTTGGGGTAGTCAGAGTATCAGTCAGGATGTGTTCAGGAGACCACTTTCCCTGGGAGAGGGGTGAACCAGTCCCGAGAACGTGGGGGCCACCAGAGTGAACCTCAGCCTCCAGGAAGGTGGTCCTTAAGAGCCGCATCCCTCAATGGCTGCAAAGTCAGACTGAGTGCTGAAAATAACTTTGTGACTCAAGCTAAAATTCTTTTATATTTAGCCCAGGATGACAAATCTGTGGACTATGCTTTCCAGGGGCGAGTCCGAAGCTGGCCAAAGGGCACTGGTACCAGCACCATTTTTATTTAGATTAGTGGGCAACAGGGCATTTTATAGTACAGCCCAGGTCTTATCGTGAATAGTAATATTCTGGTTTGTGTTCAATTGATCTGTGCAAAGCCTGCTGTGAACTGGGCATTCCGTGAAGGAGCTGGACTTCAAACACAGCCTTCTAGCCCCAAGATTTCCCCACTGTGTCCTTACTTTGGGCTTTTACTTACAAAGTAAGCAACTCTTACAAAGTAAATTTTGTCTTACTTTGGGCTCCCCAAGAAAGAGGCTCTGGGACAAGGATTCAAATGCAACTCATTCATTTGGGAGGTAAATGAAACACTTCGGGTGGGGGAAAGGTACAAGGTGCTGAGGGCATCTGTCTTATTGGCTCTCTGCCCACATCTGTGCCTTGGGCTCCACATTCTGTAGGCAGTGGCTCCCAAAAGCCTTCTCCTTTTCTCACAGGTGACAGGTCTGAGGCTCACACTGCCTCTGCTCAGAGGGCTCCAGCCTCCCCTGCCCCCTTGTTTGCTCCCCCCACTGCGGCCTGTCAGCATCCTTGCAGAGCCCACAGCCTCCTGCAAGGATCTCTGGGAACAGAAGGGTTGTGGGCATCCCCCTCCCCATGAGCGTGGGACAGGGAACTGCTGCAAGACTCCTGAGGATGAGCACTGTCTCGCTAACCCACCCGCTGTGGGGCATCAGTGGACAAATGCCTTCAGAGCCATTACCAGCTTCTGCCTGCTCCAGTCTCCGGGGATTCTGGCTACTGGGCCACCCAACTGCCTCTCCCGCCTGGCCTCCCTGTTTCTTCCCAGCGGCCAGCACGTACCTTTGCCTGTGCCTATACAGACACCATGGTTTGGATACAGTTTGCCCCCCAAAGGTTAGAGTGTAACAGGCTTTGTACCCAGTTAAGACAAGGGGTCTAGCAGAAGGTAACTAGGTAGAGGGTTCCACCCTCACGAATGGGTTAATATTGTCTGGTGGGACTAGGTTGGGCCTTGTGTGACTGGAACAGTTCTCATGGGAGTTGTTTGTTCTAAAGCAAGGTCACCACATACACTTGGCCCCTTTGTGCATAGCTGATTCTCTTCCTGCTTCTCTTCCACATGAGACACAGCCAGGTGATCTCATCAGATGCTGATGTCAGGCTGTTTGGACTTTTCAGTTGCCAGAACCATGAGCCAAATAAACCTCTTCTCTTTATACAGTACCTAGCTTCAGCTGCTTTGTTATAGCAACAAAAATTAGATGAAGACAATAGGAAAGTATCAATGGACTTATGGGGAGCTCAGGGCCAAAGCCTCTCTCTTTCTACCGGGGCAGCCTCCTTCTTGGCCCCTGTGGGCTTCCTTACCCACTCCTCCCACTGTCTGCATCTTTCTTGCAGCACAGTCCAGCTGAGGATAACTCAGTTGTCCTTGAAAAGGAGGCCCTCGTGGGGTGCCGTCCTTCAGCTCTCGTCTCTTCATCTAGGGCCCTGGCACCACCCGTTTTTCTCTGTGGCACCAGAATCTCTCCATAGTCTCAAGTTTGTCTTTGTGCTCCACAGCCACGTGACAACAGTGATCTTGGGCTGTCCCTAGCCATGACAGGTTCCCCAGTCTGACCTTTGGTCTTTTGCACACAGTGGTTCCAGGTGTCCTTCCTCCATGCCTGGGGCACCCCTTCCTGGAAGCCTTCCTTGCACCATCCCCTCTTGACCCAGCACAGTTATCTACCCCTCCATTTACTTCTAAGTGCCAGAATCACTGGAGATAAAGATTGGTTTCCTGATCATCCTGCTCTTAAATGCTTGGCTACAGTGGGCGCCTGATACATTTATGGGTTCTTCTCTTTCTACCACACTCTGCCTTTCACACACTCCAATTCCTGACAGTCCCCAAGTCCCCCCAACTTGGCTACACCTCTGTGTTACTGGCTTGGCCCAAGTCACCTACCCGCAGGGCCCGTTGGTCCTCTGGTCCCTCCTGCTCTTGTATACCCACAGTGCTCTCTCCACACAGCAGCTTGGCAGTGGAGTGGGGGGTCCCTTAAAGATAGAAACCTGAGCATTTCATTTCTTCTCTTAAAACCCATTTTCCACAGCCAACTGCAACTTCCTGTCCCATCTTCCTTATCCACACTCTGACCTTCTGCCAACTCCCTGGATTCCTCCTACCACCTCCCTCCTCTTGGCTTGGCCAATACTCCCTCCTCCTCCACCTTCCCACATCTACAACTCCCTCAATTTAGGTTGGACTCATCCCGCCAGATCCTGACCTGGGAGCAACTCAGCCAATCCACAAGCACTCCAAGGTCCTGACCTAGGCTGGGTCCCTCCTGGCAGCTCTCTCCCCTGTCCTGTTCTCTCAGCTTCCCCCTCTGCGTGCCTGGTCACCACCCCTTCTCCAGAGCAGCTGGCCTTCCCTCCTGTCCCTCCTGGGCCTGAGCCTTCTCCCCCACTTCCTCCTTGATAAGAAAGGAGCCCCTCCTCCTTCCTCCTACCACTAAGGCTGGCATCCCTGCTGTGTCGAGGTCCTTGGTCCATTATTCACCCTGTCACAGCTGCTGCCTCTCTGGCTGTGACCCTGTTCTCACCACCCTTTCCAGCCCACACTTGCTGCCCCTGCTCCCCATCTGCACATCTCCGGTCACCCGCTGCTTTCCCCACACCCACCCGCAGGTCCTCCAGCCTTCTGACACTGCCCCTGTCCCTTTAGGACTCACAGGATGCCACTGCTATGGTTGTTTCCACTCCTTGTCAGTTAGTTTCCTTTGCTGCCCCACCCTCCCTGAGTCTGGTGCTCTCTCTTCCTGGCAATGTCATCTACATTCATGGTTTTAAAGACTGGCTTCGGAGTGACAATGCTCACATTTCTGTCGCTGGCTCAGACTGCTCTCCTATTCCGGACTCATCAGTCCAGCTGCCTGGCACACATCTCCACATGGGTGTATGTCGGCATCTCACACGTTCCCTGCCTGTGCCATGCTTGCGTTTGGCTGGGGGACTGGCAATGGGTGGCATCAACAGGAAGGTACAAGGATATCAGAGGGGAGAACATGCTGAGGAGGAAAAATAAAGCCAGGAAGGAAGACAGGGTGTGTGTGTGTGTGAGAGACAGAGAGAGATGTGGCTAGGTATGGCCATATACATTTTGAAGAAGGTGGCCAGGAGAGACCCGGTGAGAATGTGACACTTGAGTAAGGAGCTGAATCAGGGGAGTCTGACGGAAGAGGATGCCAGGCAGGGGGAACAGGAAGTGCGAAGGCCCTGAGGGCGCCTGGTGAATCTGCAGGACAATGATGAGGCTGACGTGGCTACAGGAGAGCCACAGAGGGCACAGAGGAGAGGCGAGGCTAGAGCTCCACCTCGCCTGGGTTCCTCATGCCCTCCTGCTCTGTGTGGGAGCTTCACGCTTCTCCCCCTGCCGGGGTGGCTGCTGCAGCCTCTCTCATTTGCAATCCCTTCCCAGTCTTCTCCTAACCTGGCAGCTAGAATGATGTAAAAAAATTAAATATCTGATCAGATCATGTCACTCTTCTGCTCAAAATCCTCTACTAGCTGTGAGGATGACACCTGCTCCAAGGGGCAGCCCCTGCCAATGACAGACTGATGAGGGGACAGAAAGGCCAGGCCCCTTGCCCCTCAGTGATGCGATTCTGCGCTGCCCTCTTTTTGCTATAGAGGCCCTAGGAGGGGTGAGGGAGTCCAGTTGGCCTTTGGGTTTAGTGCTCCCCACCCCATCTTGCTTCCTCCTTCCTCTTAGGGGTCTCCTGAGAGCCACCCTCAATTACTTCTTTGTAAAAAGAACCTCAAACTCTGCTTCTAGGGAACCTGACCCAAGAGACTTGTCAAGTGTGTGAATGTGACTTGGAGCTCTTTCCGCGTGGGCCCAACCTTTGACCCAGGGATTACTCCTTGGTCACTACCTCAACTCTTCTGCCCCCTGCTGGGAAGGATGGGGAAGGAGCCAGCCGATTTGTGTTTGTTTCTCCCTGTTCAAGAGATGGGGCAGGTTGGCTGCCTTTTTCGTCTATGAGGGCAGGTGGCAAGGTCACAGGTAGGAAATCACCACACACACACCTCCTGCTGCTTCTCTCTGCTCCTCATCCTTGTTCTTTCAAGGACTGAGTTTCTGTCAGCAAGCATAGCTGCTTCAGCCTTCTTCTGCTCCCTATGGTTGGGATAAGTGTTCCCCAGAGACCTTAGAAGCAGTGTCTTGCAGCTGTTTGGAGGTGTTGGAACCCTGAAGAGGTGGGGCCCAGTGAGAGGATTTTGGGCTACTGGTGTCCCCAAAAGAGATAATGGGACCTAGCCCTTTCCTTTTCCTTTTCTTTTACTTCCCAGTCTTGAGGTGAGAGGTTTTGTTCCACTAAGCATGGCTGCCATGATGAGCTGCCTCACTGCAGCCCAAAGCAATGCAGCCAACCCATCAGAGTCCAGAGTCTACCCAACTGTGGAGGCTCCACCCACTCTCTTTATAAGTTATCTCAGCTATTCACATGGACATGCAAAAGTTGACTGACACGGGGTGCCTGTGCAGGGTCTAATTAGTGTCCAGGGTGCCAGACATCTACTGGCTAAGTCTTTCCTGTATCAGTAAGGTAGCATGTCAGCTGGGCCTGCCTGCCATATATCATTGGGGAAACTGAGGTAGGGGGTTGTTTACAGCCTGGATTAGTACAGGTCAGTCCTTTCTCCTAAGGAACAGGAATGGTAAGGCCCAGAAGGAGCTGCTGAGAAAGAGGATGAGGTAGGGTGGGACCTGGCTGGAGCTGAGCAAACTGGCCACACCCCCATGAGGACAGACAGCTCTGAAACCAAGGGGTGGACTGTGACTGACAGCACTGTCTTGGCATCATCAGCAGGAAATTTGGTCTTGGCAGATGGTCAGAATTTGCAGTCAGCCTCTTTTATAAAGTGTACCAGCCCACGAAATCTCAGGCTGTTTTGAACCTCACCTTTTCTTCCTCCTCCTCCTCCACTAGTACTTTTTCTACCCATGTTATACCACACCTTGGATGAAAGATAAAGAGGAGTTAAAATACCTCACCCTAGATCCTCTGATCCTCTCACCAGGGCTGCAAGAGAAGGAATCGAGCCCCAGACTCCCTTCCTGTCTCCCATTTCTTCTCTAGCTGCTCACTCAAGATCTGGCCTCTTTGCGGTGTTAGAGAGACTTCTAATTAAGTGCACTGAGTTGAGGCCTAGGAATGAATGGGGAGTGAGCCATGTATCCATCTGAGAAAGAGAATTCAGACACTGGCGATGGCATGAGGAAAGATCCTGAGGCATCAGGGTACCTGACAAGTTGGAGGGTGCTATGGTTTGTGCCTAGAGGTCCCCCCAAAGCCTCATGCAGACACAGGACATTTTCAGAGGTGGCTGGATCTAGAGTGTGTGATGCTGGGATTAAGGATATATGATTACTAAATCAGTCCACTGATTAGCTTGGCACTGCCCTAATCCCAGCAGTCTGGATAAGATAAAAAGGAGCAGAAAGACACCGTTAAGTTCTCTTGTTGCTTTTTCTGCCACCATGAACTGTTGTCCCTCTGCCATGTGCCACCCTGTCTTGGAGCCAGTGGATTATGAATTGAAACCTCTATAAACTGTGAGTTAAATGAGCCTTTCCTCCCTTAACTTGTGGGTGTTGGGTATTTTGTCTCAGCAATGAGAACAGTAACTATGACAGAGGGACAGGAAGTTAGGGTGGCTGGATCAGAGAAGGGGAGGGGGAGATGTTGGGGGAAAAGGCTATTTTGAAGTGGAAGCTGTCACGGTAGGCTGTGAGGAAGAGAAGACTGGAAAAGATCCAGATCTTACATGGATTGTGAGGACACAGAAGCATGGCTGAGAGCACTGTGGGGTCAGTGCTAAGCCAGAACTTTCAGATTCCTTGCATTGCCAATTTTCCACGGTGAAGGGTTACTGGCAGGCTCCTCTTGCTTGAGATGGACAGAAGAGGGCACAAGTCTTTCTATGCCCCATAATTGGGCTCATTACGGCTGGCAGAGAACTACTGGCCTGGCCACAGAGGCTGCCTGGTGGGGCCCCAATGTCTCCTTGCCTCCTTTGGGGCCACATTGGGTCTCCTTTCTACTCCTTTCCCTTCCACTCCTCCTCCCTCTTCTTTACTTCCTCCTCTTTCTGCCCTTTCTTTCTCCACTTTGTTGTCATTTCTTTGCTGATCTTTCCTGATCTAATCTTATCCAAGCTCTGAGTGACCAAAACCACAGTTCTGCCAAACAGCTTTCGTGCTTAGCTAAACTGGACCCTGATCCAGGCCTGAGCCTGTCACCTCTGAAGCCACACTGAAAAATGGGTCTCAAGTCTGAGCAGAATGGAAGGTCCCCAGGCAGGGTCTGCAGCCTAGGAGTCCCAGCAGCGAGCTGTTGGGCAGTATCTGTCAGGCCCCATGCTGGCTCTCAGCACTCAGTGTCCTGTTTTCCTGGGACTCCACCTAAACTGAGGAAAGGCAAGTCCTCCATCACCCCAGGGTGCAGGGGAGCAGCCTCACGGGGGCTGGAGACAGGAATCCTGAAGGGTAGACTCAGGGTCTCTTTGGGTCTGGAGTCCAAGTGGGTCAGGCCACATAGGAAGTAATCATCTTCAGTGGCCATGCCTGGGTCCTCCTCATGGCCAGTATCCCAGGCAGGAGGGATCATGTGGTATGTGTGCAGAGGCTGAGGGGCTGGGTGAGATTTAAAGCTGAAAATGTGGCTCTGCCTGACCCTTAACCCTGGCCCTAGCTCAGCCTCTGACCCAGGCAAGAAGCAATGTGGACTGGGGAGCCAAAGTACTTGAGTTCTGATTTCCATTCTGGCACTTATGAGATGGGGGACTCTGGTCATGTTACTTAACCTGCTTGTGCCTCAGTTTTCTCAGCTATAAAATGGATCTGCTGAGAGCATGTACCTCACAGGACTGTGAGGAGGACCAAGTGTCTGGCACACAGGGTTCCTGAGTTCATTGATTAATTAATTCAGGTGGGACAGTGGGAAGGGAACAATGAAACACACTGATGAGACAGATGTTCAGGAGGTCAGAGCCACTGACTAGGGGTGAGGAAGGGAGGAAGTGCGGTGCCCTGTCTTTGTGTGGGTCCCAGAGGATGTACAGAGACGTCATTTGGCAGTATGCAGAGGACAGGGGCAGAAAGGCGAGTCAGGAAAAGAAGACAGTGCATTCAGAGCGTGGGAGTGTGGGAGATGAGATAATGCCCCCCCAAGATGTCCTGACCTGTGAATGTCATCTTCCACAGAGAAAAGGACTTTGTACATATGACGCTGTTAAGGATCTTGAGATGGGGAGATGAACCTTGATGATGCGGGTGGACTCAAAGTAATCACAGGGTCAAGAGGGAAAGAGGTCATGAAGTCAGAGTCAGAGGAAGGGCTGAGACATGGAAGCAGAGGTCAGACCACGTGACAGCTGCGTGAAGGGGCCACAAGTCGCAGAATGTGGCTGGTTCTCGAGGCTGGAGGAGGCAAGGAAGCGAATTCTCTCCTTTACTTGGCTCTCCCGAGAGTTTGATTTTTAGGACTTTCGGCCTTCAGAAATGGAAGATAATATATTGTTTTAAGCCACTAGGCTTATGGTAATTTGTTGCAGCAGTAATAGGAAACTACTACAGTGAGGCTGAGGGGCTGCTGGGACCTCAGGAGCTGACTGTGGCCTGGAAAGTTAAACATGAATCAGAGGGGAGAAGAGCACCCTAGAAAGGCTGCGAAGGTATATCCTGCACAGCAGGGGGAAGAGGGACAGTAGGAATGACAAGAGGCCAGAAGAGAGAGGGTGAGCTTACATATGGGGGTGGATGAAAGGACTTGAAAGAGGCCCTTAGTGTGAGGATCAGCGCAGGGTGACGATGGCAGGATGAGTAGTGCGGGTGTGCTGGTGGGTGAAAGATCAAGATCAGAATAATCTTTGAAGATGCAAGCAGAAAGGAATACTCATGCAGTAGGTAAAGGGAGGAAAGAGCACAGTGAGACGGTGAGGGCCATGGGGGCACTGGATTGAGGGAGAACCATGTTTAAGGAAGTGCTAGACATGTCTGTTTGTGCTCTCTCTCTCTCTCTCTCTCTCTCTCTCTCTCTCTCTCTCTCTCTCTCTCTTTCTCTGGTGAGAGAAGTGGGCTGAGCAATAGCTGATAGGGGACAATCCCTTAGCAAGGAAGGAGCTTTGAGGAAGAGTCAGAGTTGACAGGGAAACTGCAGGACTTCTGGGGAGACCCCAAGGGTGGCCCAGCCAGAGCCCTGGCCATGAAAAGTATGGTTTTTCTTCAACAAGTGCTCAGCTAGACCCTGGTTTTAATTGGCTCAGGACAGCTGGCTGTTCAATTTTCAGGAATCCCACATGCTGGCTGATGTTTTGGTAGCCTGAATTTGACCATAGTGGGACTGTTTACACCATGTATATGGGCAGATACTGCAACATATTCCCATCCCAGAGATGCTTAAATTAAACCTTTGCCAGCAACCACTGTATACCATGTGGAGGAACACTGGATTCAGGACACAGGGCCAATGGGAGCAGGTGGAAGGTAGGAATTAAGATGGTCAGAGAGGATGACGATGGGTCATGACTACCTCATCAAGGAAGGGAGGCAAAGGTGACCCAAAGGACAGGAAAGTAAAGCCTTGGTTGAGGCTGGTGTCAATAAGCAGTGTCAATGGGAGCTGAGCAAGGAGGACAGAAGCAGATGGGTTGGGATGGCAGAGATTCACTGAGGATTTGGGGGCAGGAAGATGAAGGTGAGCTTGTGGGCTTGATCATGGCCCTAGGAGGAGGGAGGAAGGGGAAGGTGACTGTAATTTGGAGGTCAAGGTGTCACGATAGGTCAGCCCCAGTATAGTGATATCACACTGATGACCAAGGTAGAGATGAACTTGGAAAAGAAATCTTGTGATCTCAATACTTGATTCTTTAATGAATGAGGCAGGGTGATCAATAGTTCACTGAATGTTTGGAATAAACACATAGCAGGAGTTGAGCAAAGACCAACACCCTCAGGAGAGGTGGGATCTACACCCAAGGAAGAAAACCCACGCTCGGGACTCGTGCCTTTTTTTTTTTTAACAAAATATAAAACATATTTTCTACCTCTGTCCACTGGATCAGTGACCAATTCAGTATTAACAAACAACTTAGAGCTCAGATTGTGGCCTCCAAATTGTCATTTTCCACTAGAAGAGAACAGGGCTCATTAGAGAAGTGGCTAATTCCAGTTCCAGGGCAGGAAAAGTAAAAGCTGAGCCTGAAATGTCTCATCAGACCAGAAAGCAAGGAGGTGCTCAAGATTCTTCACACTGTGCCAAGGGTCTTAGGAGCCAATTTGAATGGGTGCCCTCTGGCCAGACCAAAAGCAGCGATGCCTGTAAGGTGTCAGAACAGCATGGATATTTAAAAATTATGATAGTACTGTGGTACTAAAAAAATTCTCTTTGGCCACCTCTGGAAGATTGCTGGAAAACTGATTTATTTTCTGATAGCTAATGAGGAGCACACACATCCATATTTCTCCTCCCCTTTAGACACTATTTCAACCAAACAGCTAATGCTGAATTATTTTTAAAATTCCAATGAACAAAGGATAGAATATCACCACTTTAAGTTGTAAGGTCCAGCCGATGGTCAATAGCTTCTAACATCAGCAGGTGAAAGGCTGATGGATCAGTTTACAAAGGCTGGCTCAGGTTCACAGAACATGAACCCAGATCAGTCTTGACATCGCCAAAGAGAATTTTTGTCCAAACCCCCAAAACTGAATCTCGTCAAACCAGCTCATAGAAAGTACAGGGAACACAGGGACAATACAAATGGCACTATGGGGACGAGACTCCAGACTGTGGGCTGCATCTAAGGATAAACGATTTGGCTTCATCACTGAACAAACTGAAAGGAAAAAAAAAGGTGGAGGGGGGGAAGAGTTAAGAATTAGTGAAGCATAGATCACATGCAATATGTGTGCCTATTTTTGCATTCTAATACAAACAAACCAAACACTTATAAAGCAATCAGCCAGCTTTGAACACTACATTGCTATCTGATATTAAACAATCATTTTAATGCATTATAATGGATCATGATTCCTTTAAAAAAGTTTTTATCTTCTAGAAATACATAACAAAAAATGTTCAGATGAAATGATATGATATCTGGAATTTTTTTCAAAATAAATTGCAATGGTGGGAAAGTGGGTTGGGGTTGGGACGAACCAAGATGAGCCTTGGGTAGAAGCTGGATCACAGGTACATGTGGATTCACTGTGCTGGTCCCTTTTTATGTACCTGTTTGGAACTTTCTATCATGAAAAAACTTCATGAAGTATCCTCACCTATTGCTTCTTCATAATAATTACTTGATGATGCTAGAAACTACTTTAAAATGTTTAGGCCATGTAAATGGATGGATCAGCCTTGAACCCATCACATTAAGGATGGTCAACTTTTAATAGAAAGAATTTACACTAAATGAAATAACTTAATCACTGGTCAAATATAGTACTGCATGATTTCACTTAGATCAAGTACTTAACACACTCAAATTCATAGAATCATGGAGGGGGGTTGTGGTCCTGCATTCTTTATAGGGTTGCTAATAACAGGCATAAAGTTTGAGCTCAGACAAATTACTAAGTTCTAGAGATCTGCTGTACAGCATTGTTTCTGCAGTTAATACTGCATGCATGCTTACAATTTTATTAAGACAATAGACCTCACATTAAGCAGACAAATAATAAAGTACCATAATACCACCATAAAGTAAAGAAATAGAGCTGCGCTTTGCCACCCAGACCATTGGCAGGGCAGGATGTGATGAGGTCTTGGGTTCCACTGCTTCCTTCCTCTGTATACATTTACTGAGCAGCTACTATGCGCTATGTGCCACAAAAGCACAGACAGGAGACTTAGTGTCAGTCCCTCTGGCAGGACTTCGGGCCAAGGCACAGTGATAACATTACTGAGGGCCTGCCACAAAAGCATCTCCTCTTTTTTTCCTGCATCTGCAGATGCCCACCCAGGACCAGTGCATTTAGAGCTAGGTCATTCAGCACCTGGCCAACGATCAGACACATCTGCCTAAGCCACTCTCCACTCCTGACTGTCTAAGTGTGCCTCCCACACTGGCCACCAGTCCCACAGCATGACTCAGCCTGTCTCCTGCCTCCATTTGCTCTAATTAAGGGAGTTGGGTTGACAGACAGTCAAGTTTGGAAGTGCATACATCTAAGAATCCAGCTTGTTAACTTTACATATGTATATACCTATGTAGTCACTGCCCTGAGCAAGACACAGAGCATTCCCAGCCCCACAGAAGGCCCTGGTACTTGCTTCCAGTAGGTACTACCCATGACCTCCCACCCCCACCCCCACAGGCAATTACTATCTTGATATTTATGGCCATTAAGTTTTACCTATTTTTGAACTCCTTATACATATGGTACATATGTTTTAAATTTCTAGTCTGACTTATTCTGCCCAGTATAATGGCCATGAGATTCATCCATGTCGTGTGTATCAGTATTTTGTTATTCTTTCTTGTTGTACAGTAACCCAGTTTGTGACACACAGTTTATTTCTCTCTTCTCCAGCTGGCCCTGGCCTCATCTCTTGAATCCTCTTCTTTCATACCATACATTTAGGTCTCCTAAGTCAGGGGCACCTTAGCCATACGGCCATGCTCCTTTGCCTATGCAGTAAGTTCCCTTGGCCCTCACGCTTTGTGACAGGTGCTGAACACTGATAAGGGCAGCGCATTTTGAAAAAGTCTGGGAAGTGTTTGAAAAGCATGTGGATAACTCAGTCTTCATGGTCCCAGAGGTATCACAAGATGGATCAGAAATACAGGAAAGAGGGCAGATGTGGCCTGCAAAGGGATAGAGTGGGGTCCTGGGACACTGGTTGGGTTGCACATGGACTTTTAATACCACAGCCTCTGCATATACCTTGCAACGCAATTGGGAGAGACGATGGGCTCTGAGCCTTTGGGGCCACCCTGGGTGATGGCATTCAGAAGCCAGTGAGGCTTGCTGACCTGCCCCTTAAAAAAAGAGCTGTAAGTGCAAGCCTGGGGGACCAGCCAGTGGTCCTGGGGAATGACAGGTGGTGAGGCTGGCATGCATGTGTGTGTTTAGGTCTCAGAGGACAGTACCATCTCTGGGTTGGGTTGGGGGACACTGGCCAGGCTGGTCAAAGCCAAACACAGAAAAGCACTGCTGCCAAGAAGACACCAAGGAGAGATGTGGCCCCTGGAGGCTTCTGAAAGAGCAAGAAGCTCTTCTACAGATGGGAGCTTGCCAGGGACAGAGTTCCCTGGTCCCTCCTGTCCCCCTCTCACTTGCAGGGAAGGTGACCTGTATTCCACATCAAATGACTGGCCTAGACCACTGGGGAGTGGTGCCCCAGGCGCAGAAGTGTAATGAGGCCCACTTACGGTCAGCCTACCCTGCTGGCACTGCAGCTGCGCTGGCCATGCCCCCATCTGGGGTCCTCCAGGGAAGTCCCAGGCTGTGACTCTTAATTGCTGCCCCTCCCATACACACACTGCAGGTTTAGGTTGCTCTAGACATCAGGCCACAGGCTGTCTGGAGAGAAGGGATCATTTGCACAGTTTCCTGTGATTTTCCATGGCACCCAGCCCTGCACCAGCTTGCTGAGCCGGGAGTATGTGCCTGTCCTGGGCAGGGCTGCCAGGATCGGTGTCCGTATTCTCTCGTGTCCAGCCTAGAACACTTTTGAGACTGAAAGGGGAGCACTACTTGTAATCACAGGTCAACGGGCACAAAGTGGGACTATTCCAGGCAAATGGGGACATGTAGTCACCATGCACAGACCAGATGGCTCAGCTGGTTATCAGCATCGAAGGCTGAGTGGTGTGGGGGGGTGCCCTCTTATCAGGGAACGGGGACTTCACATGTCCACTCTCAGCTCTGGCACCAGCAGCTCCCTTTGCTGGCTGGAATTGCAGCATCAGACACATGACACACAATGTCCCTGTTTTGTGACCCTCTGTCAGTCTCAGGGGAAACTATTCTCTGAAGTTCTTCCTCATGGGGAAAGTGGGGCAGCCAGAAATGTACAGGATGATCCCCAGCACCTTTGGGCCCTTCAGAATTTTAGGTACCCTGTGTCTGTGTGCCCAGGGGCCACCGCAACTCAGGACAGCTCTCTGCCCTAGCCAAAGCATTTTGGTTTATAGATGGCAGGCAGTCCATGGCCCACTGCACCAATGCCCCTCTCGGACTCAAGGCCTTTTCTTAAGGTTCTTGTTACCCCTGGGCAGTGAGGGCTGCTTGCCAGCTGCTGTCTCTACTGTGGCTGGGGTAGGTGCTTCTATCAGGCTTTGTGTGGGGAGCTGTGAGGGTGGTGGCGCTCCTGGGTGCATTGAGGCCATGGTCTGTGGCCCTTGCAGACACACACTGCTCTTTCTCAATTCCTTCATCTCTGATGGTTTTCATATCTGGTGTAGCCACCAGGACCTGTGAGGAGGAAGGGGCCACATGTGCAGCTATCCTGCCCCTCCTGGCTGCCTCTTTCTCTGCCTCCTCTGGTTCATTGAGAGCAGGTGCCCCCAAGGCTCTGTCCCTCTCTTCTATTCTCCCTCCATCCTCTTTCTGAGAGACTGCATCCCATGCTCCTGAAAGGATCCCATCTGTCCCCTCTGTCTAAGTTCCCCACTTCCTCCCTTCCACCACACATGGGCACCTCCATATCCAGATATGCCAGCCTCTTAGAGGACACAAGTCCCCAAAGCCACACCCCCCAGGCCTGGGATGTTAGGACCTCCTGCCCTTTTTCCTCCCTACACAGCCACTCCTGATCCTGCAGCAGCTTCCACCCTCCCACTTGCTGCACAAGGCACTCGGGACAGATTGGAATAGTCTGTTTCCTTACTTGGTCTCTGTCCTGTTTGCTCATTAACGCTAACTCCACTCAGTTCAGCTCTCCCAGCATCCCTGAGCCCTGGGGTGTACATCCTAAGTGTACAGCTTAACTTTGCATATGCATATACCCATGCCATGTCTGCATGGGAAAGGGCTCCATGCCACGCGTAAGAGGTGTCAGAGATTGGAAAAGAGCAGTGAGTGCCAGAAAGGAGCAAGGTCAAGGAAATTTAGGGATAACTTCCTGGAAGAGGAGTCACATGATCTGGACCTCAAAAGCAGAAGTAACCTTTTGCAGTATTGACATTAACATTGAAAAGTGAGGAAAACCTACCATTCATCAGGAGATTGGATCAATGCACCATGGAACACTCTCAGAGGTACTGCTGCTAGAATGGCCCTGCACTATATAAATAAATCTCAAGGATGTAACATTGGGTGAAAAATGCAAGATATGCATAGCAGGTGCCGCTGGTATAAATCCTAAGGACACATAAAGCAATGCTATATTTTGTTATGAATGCAAATGTTTGGGGTAAGAGTATACACAGATATACAGGGATGATGAATGGCAGATTCACCCCCAGGAGGTAAACAGAGAGGGGAAAGGAAGGCGGGCAGGGAGTGCAGCTGTGTTCTGTTCCCATGAAAGGAGCGAGAAGGATGAGAGCTGAGGCAAATATGGCAAAATGTTCACATCTGCTCAGGATGGCTGATTATAGGTTCACGGGGGCTTGTTAGACTATTGCTTCCTCAGTTGTACATTATTTTGTAACCAAATTTGAAAAGGAGTTAAAGTAAAAAATAGAAAAGTAGGCAGCTTTCTATGCACAGGCCGAGCATCTCCTGCAGAGGCTGTGGGAACCCGGCACAGGGGAGGATGAGTGGGCCACAGCTGGGCGAGGCCGGGGCAGGGGTGTGGGGATGGAGCGTGGGGAGCTGCAACTCCCGGCTGAGTGGGCAGGTGTTAAAGGCGGGGATGCTAACTGCTTCATTGTTCCCCCCTCCAAGTGTGTAGCCTTCAAAGCATATTCCCACAGCAGCGTTTGCTGGGTGATTGCCAAGTAGGGGATTCGCCCATTCCTTACCACGTACCAGTCACATTCACATGCGCAACTCTCCAGACCTCCGGCTCAGCATTATCATCACCACTGTTGGGTGTTGAAACAGAGGCACAGAAAAATGAAGGGTTTTTTCCAAGCTTACACAGCCAGTAAGAGACAGAGCTGGGATTTGAACCCAGCTCGTGACCTTCCTGTGACACTCTACTGCTCCTCACCCATAAGGTGCTGTTGTGGGGGCTGTGGACTCAGGGGTGACACAGATGATGGGGCCTTGCCCTACAGAGACTCAGGGCCAATGGAGGAGTCAAACATCAAGCCCAGGGTCACACACAGATGTCACTACAACAGATGGTCTAGTGAAGCAAGAGAGCTTTGTGCTCTCAGGGAGAGAATAGGGAGAAGAACAACCTGAGACTGACAGTCTAAGAAGAGGGGACATCTAAGCAGAGACTTAAGGGAAGGTAGTAGGCCAGGACGGGTGGGGGAGTAGGAGTAGGCGGGGATGGAAAAGCAAGTGCAAAGGCCCAGAGAGAGCCAAGGGCTTGACAAGGAACCAGAAGGGGGTGGAAGAGGTGACCAGGGCCAAGGCAGAGAGAGGTCCCAGTTCATGCCTGCAGTCCTAATGTAAATATGCATGGGTCCCGTTTTGGTGCAGATGATAACAGATTTGAAAGCCACCTTCCCTGGGCACTGTAGAGTTAGGATTTGGTTCCCAGGGCGGTGGGAAGGCATTGAGAGACTTGGGAGCAGAGCGGCACATCTAATTCATAATGTATAAAGGTCACCACGGCGGCAGTGTGGAGCGGGCCTGCGGGGAGCAGGAGGGAGGCCATTGTCTCTTCCCTGATTCAGCCTCACGAGGTGGCAGGGCCGTGGGGAAAGTGACGCAGGGCAAATGTCCCCAGACAGCAGTCCCCTTCTCCTTCTGTGTCTGTCCAGCCCCCAGGTCTTGCTCCAGGGCTTCCAGGAGAGGCCTTAGGGGTGGGAAGAAGTGTCTGAGAGCAGCTCTCCACTTCCTGGGACCTCAGAGCGACTTGTGAAGGAATCAGAAAAGGTCCCCGGAATGCAACTGGACTCAGTAAAGAAGCCATGACTAAAAATATTAATGTTCACTTGAGAATCTGCCCCTCCCTTTCCTTGCACACCCACAGACCCCTCCACTAGCCCCTTCAGGAGGAGATTCAGATGCAAGGGTCCGGGGGCCTCTTACAGATACCACATTTCCAACTGGAAGTGTGCTGGGGACACTAGGCAGCGCCTGGTGTCTGCCGACGTGCATGGTGCCTGGCCAGGTCTGCGGCTCCGGAGCGAACGCATACTGGCCCAACTGCTCATGCCTGCTTCTGGTAGCGGTTATATGTAGGGGGTCACGGACGCGGCTGACTGCACACTAGGAGCAGATGTCTGCACAGATTTCCACCAACTTTTGGTAGAGTTGGGAACATAAGACAAAGCTAGGATTTGTAATGGTAGCTAAGGAGGAGAGACAGCAGAGTACTCTGTAAAACGAAACCCGCAAGAACGAAGAGCCTCTCTTCGCTTTCTGCAAAGTAAGAGACCAGCAAGTTACTAAATCAACTTCCCCGGTCAGGTGAAGGGTCACCCTCATCTGCCAGGAAGGCACAGCCACAGGCCGGGGAGGAAGGGCAGGGCCGAGCCCCAGGGGTCACTCACCGAGCGGCAGGACGAAGAAGAAGGGGAACCAGCAGAGCACGAAGACGCCCACGACGATGGCCAGCGTCTTGGCCGCCTTCTTCTCGCGGGAGAACTTGAGCAGGCGCACGGACAGCGAGCTGCGGAAGGTGTGGCCCTTGGTGCTCCTCGTCCCGCCGCGCGCCCCGTCGGCGGCGCCCGTGGCCGCCCCGCGACAGTGGATACGCAGCACCACCTCCGAGGCCTTGCCCCGCTCGCGTTTGACGCCGGCCTCGAGGCTGCGCGTGGTGCTGCGCGCGACCACGTACACGCGGCAGTACATGACCACGATGACCGCCATGGGAAGGTAGAAGGAGCACACGGAAGAGAAGACTGCGTAACCGGCCTCCTCCGTGATGCCGCAGAAGCGCTCGTCCGGGGGCACGGGCTCCTTCCAGCCCAGCAGCGGCCCCACCGACACCACGAGGGCCACAGCCCAGAGCAGCGCCAGGATGGCGGCCGCCTTGCGCTCTGTCATGATGGCCGGGTACTTGAGCGAGTGGCGCACGCCCACGTACCGGTCCACGGAGATGGTGCACAGGCTGAGGATGGAGGCCGTGCAGCACAGCACGTCCACGGCGGCCCACACGTCGCAGAAGGCCCGGCCGAAGGCCCAGAAGCCCAGGACCTCCATGGTGGCCGAGAAGGGCAGTACGGTGGTGCTCAGCAGCAGGTCGGCCACGGCCAGGTTCACGATGAAATAGTTGGTGACCGTCTGCAGGTGGCGGTTGCAGGCCACCGAGAGGATGACGAGCAGGTTGCCCGCCACGGCGGTGAGGATGAAGGCTGCCAGAAAGACGCCCACGCCCACGCCATGCGCGCTCACCACCAGCCCCCCGACGGCCGCCGTGCCGTTCACCTCGCCGCCCGCGCCAGCGCCCCCCGGCTCCCCGGCCGAGCTCCGGTTGTCCTCGCCGCCGCCCGCGCCCACCACGCCGCCGCCGCCGCTCCCCGCGGCCCCCGGCACACCGCCCACCGCCGGGCCCTCCGAGGCCGCCGTGCCGCCCGCGCCGCTCCCGCCGCCGCCCGCCCCGGATCCCCCGGCGCTGCTGTCCGGGCGGGGTCCCTCGAAAGTGACGCTCAGGAGGTCTTGGAAAGTCATCTCAACGCGCAGCCGTCGGGGGCCGGGCCGGGGCGCAGGACGAGCGCCGGGCAGGGAGGGGGGCGGCGGGCATAGCTGCGAGGCTCCGGGGCCAGCCCCGCTCGCAGGTCCCGTCGGGGTCCTGTCCAAGTTCCTGGGACGCGGAACCCGCTGCCCGAGCGCGGAGCTGCCAGGCCGGGCGGCGGCCGGGGACCCCGGGGCCGGTCGAGCGCTGCACCGAAGAGTCGGGGCCGGGGGCGCGCGCCGCTCTGAGAGTGCCCGGGCGAGTGGGCAGAGCGGCGGCTCCGGGACCCGGCGGTGCCGGTGGCGGCCACTGCGGCGCTCCCAACTCGGCGCGGGGGGCGGGACGGAGGAGGGCCGGCGCGGGGAGGCAGGAGGGGGCGGCCGGCGCCGCGGGAGGGGGCCTCACTCCCCGGAGAAGGGGCTGCGCGCAGGGCCAGCCGGGCGCCGGGGTCTGGAGGGGCTGCGGCGCTGGTGCGCGCTCGGCCCCGCGGCGGCCACCTACGCCTCGCAGCGGGCGCCCGCGACCGCCCTCTGCCCTCGCGGTGCCTTTCGCGCCCCCGCCCGCCCCTCTCCTGGGCCTCCTCCTCCTTTGCCCTTAGCTGCGTCCCTCTTCCTCCCGCCCTCTCCAGTCTCCCGGTCACTCGCCGGTTGCCCTTGGGCGCGCGGAGCTTAGAAGGCGCGATTCCCAGGTCCCCGGCTCCCCCTCCGGCCGCCAGAGAGCAGCAAGCGCCCGGGTTCTGCGGACTGCGGACTGGACCGCGCAATGTCGCGGCGGGTCGCCTCCAGAGAGTACCTGGGTGAATTGCCGCACCTCCTTCCTTTTTGCGGGTCACTCACCGGGGCAGGGTCTCAGGCGTCCCTGCCCAGCGCGGCGGCGTGGAGAGATCCCTGGAAGCGGTCAAAAGCTTGTGTTTGGCCCAGGCTGGGTATGACAGATCCAGGAACCAGAGACTGTGAGTGCGGCCCTCGGACTCTCCCCACCACACAGTGATTGACATAATACCAACTTTTGCACTGTTGCTTTACTCCATATCAGATGTCAGAATAAATCTTCCTACTGCTACTCCAAAAATGCGGCCTCCTTCTGGGGAGGGAGGGCTGAAGTGCTGGAGGGTGGGAAAGGTCACTTGGCAGAATGGCTAAAGGGGGAGGGAGAAGAGAAGTCTAGCTCCAAATATCTAGGCCGCATCCTTAGTAGCTGTTTGTGCCTCAGTTCCTCGTCTGTGAAATGAGAAGTCCTGTGAATCTAACGGAGGGACAGTTCCGTGGGTTAACCCAAGTTAGTGCCTGGGTGTTTCAGCCGAGGGGGGCTTGGCGGGCAGAATCTGCACAGGGAAGGTAGAGGGGAGGGGTGCCACACTGCTAGGAAGCAGCAACACAGGTGGAGAAAAGGGAGGAAGGCCTCTCACTGACCAGCAGGACTGACAAGGAGAGACGTGTGGAGATGATTCACTGAGTCAACACAAAAATCCTTATCAGGCTGCTGTCAGGTGGCAGCACTGAGCTGGACACTGGGTGGCAGAAGAAGGAGGGACTGCAGCGAGGACAGTGCCACCAAGTAGGTGCAGAACGAGGATGACTTGAGTCATACAGGCAAACGAGGGTCCGTTTGGAGAGGTGTCTGGGAGGAGAAGAGAACCCCTGACCTGGGTGTCCTCTAGATGTGGATGGCAGAGACAGGATGTCTGAGTGTCCTGGATGAGAAAGGTGGTTTTGAGAAGCAGAAGATGGGAGATATGTTGAAAGAAGAGTAATCCTCTCTGCCTCCCTCACTAGCCCAGGAAGCCAAAGCTGTTATAATCACAGCTTAGCCATGGCTCTTCCAAGGTCCTCAAGGGCCTTGAAGTCTCGAGGGTCTTCCATGGGTCTTTGGGAACTTAGCATAGCCAGTTGAAATGGGAGCACTGTGGTTTATAAGGATTCTGGCAGCTGACCTACAGTATAACCCTGAGTTTGGGCTTCCTGTCTGAAGGGGACTGGCAGAGGGTACTGAAAGGGGAAGACAGGGGCCCCTTGTTGGGGAGTGTTCGATGACAGGCCCAGTGTCCATACCTGGCTGCCCTTTCATAGTGTGGCAGAGTCCACCTAGGTTCTAGATGTGGTCAGTTTTCAAAGAAGACTGGGAATTGAAAACATAGTTAACCCCAAGTCTGGAGCTGGAGTGCTAGGGGACTGCTTGGCTGGTGTCACATAAAGATCAGTGACTGATTCTGTTTAGAGAAACAGAAGAAGGCTGGCTGGAGGTATCTCTGTCAGCAGGGTGAGGAGGAGGTGTAGGATGGAAGGGGATGGGGCAGCATCACCCCGTTTCAGATTTCTGTAGACCTCACATGGTCTGCAAGAGAATTCCAGAAGTTCTTGCGGGAAGGAACATGGAAAGGTAAGAGCTGTAAGATCAGTTGTCAGTTTCCAGCTTATCATGTGCTCAAATCCTGGAGGGAGTTGGAGGCAGGGAAGGTGCTAGGGGTACGGGGAGGAGGAACTGTCTGTCTCTGAAGAGAGGTCTCACAGTGGAGGGGCTGGAATAAAGCTCAATGTCACCCCAAGTACACCAGCCACACGCATATTTTTGCTTGGATGCCTCATGAGCACCTGAAATTAAACATGATCTAAATTAAACTCGCCATTTGAACAGTCAAATCTTTCACTTGGTCTATTCCCTTATGAAAATGGAACCATCCTGTGGGCAGCGGCTACCGCTAGAAACCTGAAATGCTGCTTTGTGTCATCCTCTGTCCCCAAACTGGCTAGTCTCCAAGTTAATTAGTTTTTGCCTACTTCACTTTGTGAATCCATCTCTTCTCTGTGTAGTCAGTACCTAAGGTTAGGTTCTGATCATTCCTCATTCCCAAGTTTCATTTCTGCTCCAAATATGCCTCTTTCTAGTAGGTTGCTATGAGGATCTTCCTAAATAGGATTTTACTCTTCTAAAAATAGTTCATTGATGGCTCACCAATGATTTAAGATCATAGAACACTTGGTCCTGTGGGACTGACCTCTTTCCTGTTTCTTCTGTTATTTTTTATTATGGTGGTAAAGTGATTAGTTTGGGAGGTGAGGCCAGGAAGCATGAGACTGGACTGTGTGGGACTCTGGGATTTACTTGTGCTACAAGTGAATGAGTATAAGACAGAGGGTTTTGTGCCTGGAATGTTTGTCACATGCTATTTGTGTTTGAGGCTCTCAAGCATGAATAGACACTTCCCAGAGGTATGCGCCATCTCTAGGCTAGATAGCTAGAACCTTCCCAGGATCTGGGAGCTCAGGCCCTCTGGTGTGTCCCCACTGTGTTTCCAGGAGGAGTCTGTAATTCCCATACAATCATCCTCAAGGCTTCCCGGAAGAAGCAGATTTCAGGGAGGGTTTATGCATTTTGGGTCAAGAATTATCTTCCAATCTTCTTTATTTCTTACCATGAGTTGGCCTATGCATACGTGGCCATCTTTCTTTATGGAAATATTGGGGAGATTTCTGTCACTGCCTTGCATGTGACCTGACAGTGCCCTCGCCTGAAGAGTACTTGCTGTCGGGTTTATTCCTTTGGTAGAAGTATTCGCCGCAATTGACAGAAGAAGACCAGTGGTGGCCTCAGTTGTGATGTGATGTGAACCCCTTTCCCTCTCCCATCTCATCAACCCCCACTGAGCCCTGCCCATCAGAGCTGAGCCACATTGTATGACTTCTCATGGCAGAGCCTTCCTGGGCATACCAGGGAAGTCAGGAGCAACGTAGGTGGAAACTCTCACTTGGGAGGCAGACACTGGCATTCGGCATCTGCAATTCCCTGCTGCCTGAGCTTTGGCAAATCTCTGGACCCCATCGTGTTTTTTATAATACAAGGTAAATGGGGTTGGTTTCACAGCAGAAGTCAGAGCACAAGAACTCCTGCTTCAAGTGAAGTCTTCATAGAACCCCAATGCAAACAAACGGGAATTTGTGGAGAAACTCTAGCTGAATTAGGAGCAAACCCTAATCTGACCCACTGACCTTCCTCTAAGCCTCCTTCTGGTCCCTGAGGCATGCCTATGGCATCACAAGCCCAGTTCCCCCGTGTCTGAAAACTCCTCTGGCCCTTGGGTCCTCTGTGATTCAGCAGCATGAATTCCAGTTAAAAATGAAGGACCAAGAACCTCTATTCATCCTTCCTCCCTCATGGCACCCTTTTAAAATGATAATAAAGAAAAAGGAATGGTTGTTTTGCAGTTGATAAATTAATGTCTAGCCTGAGTCCTACCCCTCAGAGCAGAGTTGAGGGAACCCTACAAGAAGGTCTGTGAGGGTATCAAGGTATTCTGCACCAATCTTTGTCCTGTAGATATAGTGCAGATTGGTTGACACTGTCAGAGCTAAGATGTTGACTGGGAGACAGGGTTGATGGAGAGGGCAATCGTGGCAGATATATCCTGTTTGTAGGTAACAGCTGGCCAACCAACAGTGCCACATCCCCAATCCTGAGTCACCTTCACTCATTTAAGAAAAGTTAACTAACCACCAGCTGTATGCTACGGACTATTCTGGGAACCAGGGATATAATGTTGAATAAAGCAAAACCTTGTCATTCTGGGGCCCACAACCAAATGGTATAAATTCCACTAAGAAGAATTAGGACAGCTTTCTCTTCGTGATGGGTAGAAGTTTAGTCTGGGTTTGCTATCTGAGTCCTTGAGATTAGTTTCAGTGAAATTTTCAAAGATGGTCCAGTTCTAAAGGAGTCCTCCTAGTACTTCTCCATCCCAGAGACATAGCAGAGACTAATACAATATAAATTCATGCATGTCATTGGATGACTTGGCTTAAACTGCCATTTCCTGGAATCAGACTCTGTGAATAGCATAGACATTTATTCTATCCTTCAGCAACAAACTGATTTCCAGTCCTGGACGGACCTTTAACCTTACCATGGGTACACCCTGACCCATAACCTTGACTGACCCACAGCCTTGACTGGCCCATAACCTAAACCTTTCTGATCTCCTCAATTGTGCCATTCTTCTCAGATACATGCTACAGTCAACAAGGGCACTAGATGAAAGGTAAGGAGTCTGTGACTCTTTCCTCCAACTTCAAGACAGCAATATGGTGTTCAAGGCTGCCCCCTCCCGCAATATCTGGGGGAAGGATATCGTTTCTGTAGGAGAACACGCCAGGTAGTCCATCTCCCTGCCCCATCTCTATGCCAACAGAAGCCGAGGAAACTTGAGGCCAATTATGATTTGACTGTTTATACTAATATTTGTCAGACTTAATGGAGTTGGAATTTAGCAACTGTAACTTTTCTTATGATGGAAATGGTGGAGGGCAGCAGTGGAATGATATTCCCACTGAACGCCTGGCAAGCAGCCCACTGTTCTGTAGACCCTTGGCAGCTGTGTTTTCTTCTGCTCCTAAGAGATATTCTCTTGTTTCTTTTTCTGTTCTTCAGTAGAAGGAATAGCTGGGAAGCAGGATATTGGATGAAGTTGGAAGACTCATTAGAGTGGAAAACTCATAGAGCAGGGATTAATTAGGATATAATAAGACCTCCAAATTTCAGTGGCTTAGATCAATAAAACATTCTTATTCAGTCAAAATCCAACATAATTATACCTGTTTGAGCAGCTCTTCTGGCAGATCTCCTCCAACCAATCTGTACTATATCTGCAGGACAAAGACTGGTGCAGAATACCTTGATACCCTCCAGATTGCTTCCAGTGTGTGCTACTGCTGCTTGCTAGAGACTGGGACTCTCCTTGAGCCCTAAAGCCTTCTTATAAATTGTCTACATTGGTGTCCAAAGAACAAAGGGAAGGTACGGAAGATTACACGGCTATTTTAGGAGGCAAGCACAAACCGTGTGCTTAAGCTCACCAGTCCCACGTCTCTGCTTATATGCAAGAGGGAAATGTGGTTTTATCAAGTTCCCAAGAATAGAGGATGGGTTTGGTGACAGTCCAGCCTGTCTACACTTCAGGACAGCAAGAGACCTAGGAAGATTTGATTTAGGCAACTGCTAGGCAGTGCCTGCTGGGTGTATTATGAAAAGAATGGCAAGATAGGCTCCTCTGAATCCCCAGCCAACACTCTACCCAGAGCCAAAGTCACTTTTATGACTTTTCGTGTGGTTATTTCTCCTAGACTGAGCCCAATAGGTGCATTTCCAGCATAGTAAGCCATTTGGGAATATGCTGGTGACAGTGACAGTCACTCAGTATGGGGGATGCAATAGGAAAATTAAGAATGGCACTGGGGACTCAGCTACCACTGATTTAACTTCTATGGAAAATGAGAAATTTCTCTTAATAAGATCCACCCTGTGCATTGAGAATCTCAGCTTCCTTTATCAGTGTTTAAAATTCTACCCT
Organism: Dasyprocta punctata; assembly: GCA_004363535.1. Taxonomy (NCBI): domain Eukaryota; kingdom Metazoa; phylum Chordata; class Mammalia; order Rodentia; family Dasyproctidae; genus Dasyprocta; species Dasyprocta punctata. The sequence goes on along the minus strand of RJWM01004393.1, from coordinate 55,416 downwards.
TGTAATCTACTTCTGCTAACTCCATGAACCAATGTATCTCTACATTGCAGATTTCTCATACCCTCTAGAAAAAGTGAGGTGCAAGGTTACTATCTCCTCAGGTCCCTGAGATCTTATTACCCAATGTAGAATGGGGACCTGGGAGAAGTGAGGAAATTCTGAGAAAGGCATCACATGAAAATATTTGGTGGTGATAGAAAGAAAGCTCTAGGGATGCACTTTGCTAACCTGACAAGTTCTCTGACCCCCAAATGGAACAGCAAATGCTAATGAGGAGATTTCCTAAGACAATTAAAATAAGCTAGTCCATTTAGAGGAAGTGGTCTATAATCAACTTGAGAGGCCAGGCAGGGTTGCATGACTCCAATACCAATTAGGGAATCTGAGACAACTCCTGCTGGGATGTTACTCTACAAGTTCATGAGTAAGATGGCCCAAAGCCATTTTCCATTTCCTTTCTCCTGGCCAAGATATAATCTCTGGAGAAGACAGCGAAAAAAGAAGGACTTTCCTTGATAATGATTCCCTGGAGGGATGGAAGCATGAAGGAAGCAAAAGATCTCAACTCTTGCAGAAAAAAAAAAATAGGAAGTGAGGTTGACCTCCCCACTTTAGTTCCCCCATGTGACTTATCTCCTGGACTTTCTCCTTTCTGCCTTTCTCTGTGAATTAGTCACTCAATTCTCTGATACTCATTTCTCCATTTGTAAAATGATGATAATAATCTTGTTCTGGATGGGCAATAACAGCCCACAAAAATCACATTCACTTGCTCCTTCGTGTCTCCATTATCTTTGATTTATTCATCTGTAGTGTGATGTTTTGTGATTGGTTTACCTGTCCTACTGGAGATAATGAACTGCTCAGGTTTTTCAGTGACTGTGACATATGCATCTGTTAGTACTGAACATTCAGTACAGTGTTGGCGTCTTGGAGTTTCTCTGTGAATGTTTGTTGAGTCAGTGAATGAAAGCCTGACTCAAATGAATGAATGAATGAATGAATGAATGATAAAAGATTGTGCATCCAAATGTTACTGAGGTTTAGAATATATGTCTCGTCCCAGGGTTCCAGGCCTTTTGCAAGAAATGGGAGAGCTTTCACATGTCCCAGGATCCTTGTCTCTCTAGGGTAGGGTAGAATGGGCATTATTCGCCTGGGAGAAGCACTTCTGAGAGGCATCCACAGGGATCTGGTCTAGAGTGGTTCATACTCTTGTTCCCAGTGTGTGAGTGATGTGTCAGCATCATAGAACTTCCCAGTTTTATGCCATAAGACTTCCCAGGGAAGCTTCCTTGGGGTTACCCCTGTGTCCATGTAGGTAGTTCTGCCTAGGTTAGTGTGGCCCATCTGCGGGTGGATAAGTCTACTTAATCATGGGGCTCAAGCAACAGGCTCATTCAGGCTTCATCAGGGGTCTGGGATTAAACAGAGACTAGATTTTAGCAAACTTCAGATTTTTCTATCAAGGAGAGGCTGTAGCATACAAGTGTAAGTTTTCCCTAAGCAATTGTGACTGAGGCAAAGATCTGTCTAAGTGTATGAAGATTGAATTATTGGTCACTGAGTTTCATTCTCCTGTAGTAGTAGTGTATGTCCACACTCTTTCTATGGCCTTACAGTGGGAAGAATAGATGTCTCTGTCTTTTACCGTTAAGTTAGGACATCTAACTTGTTTTGACTGATGGGATGTTAGCTGAGTGATGAAACCAGGGATTTGAGATGTGCTGGTGTGGTTAGGCTTATGCGCTTTGTTTCTGCCATCATCATGAGAATACCACATTCCAGGAGGTTGTTCCATCTTTATCTCAGGCACCAGAATGAGATACCTGGAGTGAAGAAGCAATTCCCACCAACCAGCAGATGCGTGACTGGTACAGTTGAATGCCATTGTGATTTTGTGGTGGTTTGTTATGTAGCAAGAACTGACTGACACGAAGAGAAATGAGTCATTTTGATTTCAGGCCTAGTTGACATTGGCAATTCAGGGCATTATTTGCTGCTTTTGAACTGAAAGGCAGCCCATACTAGAGTTTAATATGCGAATAGGCTGTGACCTAGAAATTCAGGTTTATGTTCCCCAAGTGACATGTATAAAATGCTCATGGCAGCTTCATTCATATGCTGGAATCTGCAAATAACCCAGGTGTCCTTCAGTCCTTCACAGGAGGTTGAGGTGGGACTGGCAGTGAGAGGCAGGAAGTTGCTGGGGATTAAAAGAGAGGAAAGAATGGTGGCAAGAGTTCTCTGTGCACTCACATCTCTGGTGTCCTGTGCCCCCACATCCTGGCTTCTCTGGTCTCCTTGTGCTCCATACTCTGCCTTCTCTCCTTGGGAAATTTTTGGGGTTTGGCCTAGACACCTTTTCTCTTGGTTTGAAAACTTTTTCAAGGCAGTAATATGGAGGTAGGTTTAGGACTCGTATAATTTGTTTTCTATCTCTCAGAGGTCATTGTCCATAGTTATCTAGTGCCTAGTACCTTGAAAGTTATTTTATCATATTTCTTGGCCAGTGTTTTGTTTGCTTCACATGGTGGAAGGTAAATCTGATCCTTGTTAAGCAATCTTGGCCAGGAATTATAGGATTGACCTGAGAGAAAAACTTGTTGTTTATCTTTAGTTTACTGGAAGCAGATCTTGGGACAAGGACCCATATAGAGTGGTATTCCCAGGAGACACTGGTAACATTTGTGACACAATGAAGGGTAAGGGGTCAAGAAAGTGTGTTGTCTCCTACAGCATCCCATAGAGGGTAGCTTTAGCATGATTCCGGACTGGGGGAGATTCTGAAATATAAGTCATGTCTCTGAGATGTTTTTGGGACCACAAAGGAGCTCGCTTTTCTTAGCCCCACTCCCAATAATTGATTGTCAGTGATTGACTCAGGGCTATTATTTAAGCAGGGCTCAAATATTACAGTTAAGGAGCTTGGAGGTAGGGAAATCATATAGGCTATTTGAAATCTCTGCCATATATATGCCACATGTGTGTTTACTTGGAAGAATAGGTTGTGCAAAAGTGGCAAGGTTTATTGAAGAAAGAGTAGCACCTGCATGTACTAGGATTTGATGAAGCCGACTGTCCATACTTATAGGTAATTAGATGTTTAAATGTAAGGCAGGATATTTGGTGGTTTTTCTTTCATTGGAAAACTGTCATTGATCTAAATTGAGAGACTTTTCCTTGTCTTAGCTTTTCTTTTGCAAAAGGCTGGGATCTTCTTCCAGTTTTGCTGCTGTTTATGATCTGTAAGCATGTCTTTGTTAATAAAAGTGGGACATTTAGCTCCCTGATCTAGAAGGCTCTAGTAGTCAGACTCTACTAGTGTCTTTCTCCCAGAAGAAAAGGACCAACAGGAGATCTCTCTCTATTTTGTTCAAGTCACACATTCCCCCAATAATCTTTGCTGAAATTAAGCCACATATCAAGATAGGCACAAGAATTGGGAGTCTGAGTTATATTTAAGATTCAGGAGTTTTTTCTAGAAGAGGTTTGGATTCAGACGACACAGTTGCTTAGGGTCCCCAGCCTGACAGATGACTGTCTCTAATGCTGACCTGACAATTTGCATGTCTTACAGAAAACCAGAGAGAAGACTCTGGACTTAAGACTCAAATGGAAAGAGAACCTTACCCAACTTTATTGGTGACCCACAGCAGAGTTTTCTGCATAGATTTCAGCTTAATAAGAACTACTGGTCTGCAAGGCCATCCTCTGAGGCTCCAGTGGAGTGAGAGGCTGTGTTCTCCCCTGTGATTCTTCTTCTGCTAAAAGACAATTTTGACAGTACAGAACAAAATGGAAGAATGAAAGGGGTGCAAAAGGATGGTGGATTCTACACAGAATGCAGACAAATAGTAACCAATAATAAAATCTGAATATAATAAATAGTGGAGAACCCAATGCAAAGACAGTGGAATTCTCACCCAATACTGACTTACCACTTTGGTATGAATTTGACAAGACATGGTCAGCAAGGGTCAAGGAGCCTCTACAATTTCCACATCTGGCTGAAGGCTGTGGTCCATGGTGAGGGGCAGTGCATCTCAGTGGGACATCCAGGGACAGTACAGAAATAAATGAAGACCTCACAAATGAGAACAACAGAAGCTATTTACTCAAAGCTTGCTATAGCAAGAGTCAGCTACCAACACTTGCACTTGGCAGGGAGTCAGAAGCTTCAGGTATGTTGTGATTGTTGGCATGCAGACCCCTGAGGTGGCTAATGGGAAAGAGTGGCATCTTATGTGATTGGTATGGGAAGCATGTTTGGCTTTCTCTGGTTAGTACTGAGTTGGAAGCAAATGTAAAAATAGAGAAGATGAAGATTATTGACCAATACCTGACTATTCTGGGCTGATTACTGCTGGGACTTGACTTACTGAACTGCACACTGTGCACACTGTGGGCCAGAGTTCTATGGTTGTATATGATCTGGTCACTGTCCACTTGCATATTAAAATCTCTCAGGAGATATTGGTGTCTTTCTCCAGAGCATTTACAGTCTGGCTAAGGAAATAAAATGTATATTCAAGGACAATACTGTTTGTTTCTGGGTACAGGGACCATCTGAGATCAGAGTGAGGGGCCAGACTTTGGGAAAGGCAAGGGTCAGACAGTAAGCAGGATGAGGGTCAAGCTGCAGTGAGATAGGTGTAGGGTTGAATGGTGGTCAGGTAAATAGTCAGAGTAGGGCAAGAGGTTGACCAGAAGCTTCTTTCTGAAGGTGAGTTACTTATGTAGGGCTGACTCAGTGAGGCTGCTCCATTTAGCCCCATTTGGTTTAAACCATTGAGCCAGTCCAGTTTAAGGTCATGCTGTTCCTACCTTCCTAACATCTCCTATGGCATTAAGAGACCTCTCCCAACTGCACCTGGTCTCTTGAGGGAGTGCTTTTTGGCATATTCTAGGGTTGGGGAGGAAGCAGCATGACTTTGATAACTGGGGCCCAGAGTGAAATTATAGCCTGCAGTTTCTTCCTGCTGTGTGACAAAAGTGTCATCCCACTGGGAGGAAGGTGCTTTGAACTTCACCTCCTCTGATGAGCCAGAACTGCCCCCTGCCATTGAATTAAGAATCAAGTTGCTATGATGTCACACGTATGAGGGGATGGTAAGAATGTTAGGGGCTTTGTTTCTTTCATTGAGCTGTTTAATGCTTTCCTTTTCCTTAAGAGGTTGACGCTGGGAGTAACAACAATCCATCATCTCCAGTCACTGCCTAGCTATTTTCTCAGATTAGAGGTTAGTGGTGAATACAGCAAAGAAGTTCCTGCTTTTGCAGAGAGAGACAAGGAAGCAAGGTACATTCGACTGGTGACGAGTGAGCTGAAGAAAAGCCAACAGTTATCAAAGTGCGGAGGCAGCTTCTTGAGATTCTTATTTACAGACTCCCTCTCTAAAAGGGACATCTGAGCTGTGATAGTCATAAGGAGATAGGAGAAGAGGCCAAGGCTTTGAGACAGGAGCTGGTGTGGGTGACAAGGCCAGGTCATGGAGCATTTGTGGGTCATGGTTGAGGACCTGTGATTTGTTCCAGATATTGAGAGTTAGCCACTGAAGACCAGAGAGAGCTTGTGCATATCCAGGGAAGGACTATGTCTTCTTTCACAGGAAGAGAAGTGGACAGATTTGAGATGTATTATGGAGGTGATCTGATAAGACATCTCGTGGGTCGAATATGGAGGCTAATTGAGGAAAAGGAGGGTTCAAGGATGGCTCCTGAATCTCTGGCATATATAACTCACTGCATGGTGGGGGCTGCTGTTCACTTATATGGAGAAGAATACTGGGCAAGGAGAGGGAATTTTGGGAGGAAAATTAAAAGTTACAGTTGGGCTGGGAGTGGTGGTGCACACCTGTAATCCCATCATTCTGGAAGGTTGAGGCCCAATGATTGTGAGTGTGAGGCTAAAGTGGGCAACTTAATGACTTCCTGAGACCCTGTCTCAAAAACAAACAGAAAGGGCTAGGGGTGGGATGGATACAGTAAGTTTGAGATATCCAGGAGGAGGTCTTTAATATTCAGATTGCAGTCCTGGGGAGGGGCCTATGGGGTATTAATCTAGGTGCAGATAACACACAGATGAAAATGGATGGGACCTCTTGATAGAGAGGAAGAGAGCTGTGGGGACACAGTTGTGGGGACAAAGAGGAGGAGGTACTGCTGGGGAGGTACCTTGGAAACCTGGAGGGTGGGTTAATTGTTTAGTTGTTTTTAATGTTCCTCAGAAAAAAAGCTTTTCTCCTTGGGAATGCACTGAATCAAGTCAATACAGATAGCCTTGCAAATGGGATCTTCTGGGGGATTCCCAGATGGTTCTTTAGGACTAAAACTGTTACTGTTCATGGTGAATGTGGTCTCTTCTTTTTTAAGACTGCTGGAGACTTGGAGAGTGGGGAATGGGATAAGCACAAGTAAAATATCACACAACTTGATGTCCTTAATGAGCTTCAAAAGTTTTTCTTGTAAAAACACTATGGTTAATTTTGGGGGTTGTGGAAAATCTAATTCTGTCAATTTTTGTTTTGCTAGTTTTCTCATTACTTTTCCACAGGAGAGAATTTTCAGAGGTCTGTCCTCTGCGTTTTTGCTGATGTCATCTTGTCATGGTGTTATTCTTTAGTTTTAATTTTTTGTGGTTCTGGAGATTGACACCAGGGCTTCATGCATGCCAGGGAGGCGTTCTACCATGGAACCATACCCTCGTCCCTATGATGCTATTTAACATATTGATCTAGGCATTTTTCAATTTTTTTTCAGTACTAGGGATTGAACCCAGGACTTTTGCACTGAACCAGCTCCTTACTTGTTGTTTTTATTTTTTTTCGGTACTGGGGTTCAAACTCACAACCTCGCACCTGCGCTTGCCAGGCAAGCACTCAAGCCACTGAGCTAAACTCCCAGCCCTATTTTTTATGGGACAGGGTCACACTATGTAGTTCAGGATGGCCTTGCTCATGTTGTAGCCCAACTCAAACTCACAATGCTTCTCCTACCTCAGCCTCCTGAGTGCTGGGATTAAAGGTGTGCGCCACCACACCCGGCTCCTCACTCATTTTTAATTTTTTATTTTGAGGGTTTTGCTAAGTTGATAAATTTCCCAGGCTTGGGTTTAACTTTCAATCCTCTTGCCTCAGTCTACCAGAGTGCTGGGATTATAGGTGTGCACCACCAAATCTGGTTTGCTCTTTCTTTCCCACTGACAACTCTCTAGCTCTGCTTCAATCATCCCACCTGCTAGATAAAAATTACCAAGACACCCAATCAGCAAACTGCCCACACTTGCTGTCAGATCAGAGGTGGCCCCAGAGCTGGGCTCCAAGCTGATGTTGAGACTACAAATGTGTGTCATCATACCTGGCCTTATTTCACTTTTTTGCTTGCTTTTTTGTTGTTTTTATTTTTCCTCCTTTTCTTTTCTTTAGTAGGTATACTCTGTATATTGTGTGGCATATTTCTTATTGTATCACATTAGGCCTTCTGTGATACCTAGTTGTCCCATTTTAAGGTACTGAGAATAAACTGGATTCAATTTGTCAGCCTGGCCAACATATAAAGTTGCTCCATAAATTTTACTTAAGTGGCCTTTAGCTACCTACTTAATTATTTCATCAGGGGATGTGAAATCATGATTTTCTAAATCTGTCATTCCTTCTCAACCTATTAGCTATGATTCCTTTTTTTGTCTCTCTTCTTGACAGGTTCTTGCTATGCAGTTCAGGCTGGCCTTGGGCTCACTTTGTAGCCCAGGCTGGTATCAAACTCACAGCAATCCTCCTGCCTCAGCCTCCCAAGTGCTGGGATTACAGGAGTGCACCACCACACCCAACTGTAGCTGTGATTCTTTTATGAAGAACCTTTTTTCATCAATTGCTTGGTGTCTTAGTTACTTTTCTCTCATTGCTGAGACAAAATACCTGACATCCAAAACTAGGAAAGGAAAGGTTTATTTCTTATAGTTCTTGGGGGTTTTAGTCCATTCTCCATTGGTTCCAAGGCAGTGTGGCATGGCAGGGCAGTCATTCATGGCAGCCGCCAAACGGCAGGGTGAACCATTAGACACCTTCCTCATGCCCTTACACTGTATATCAGCTCCACCCCTGACTGAGTGCAGCACTCACATCACCAATCCCAGCGCCAGACAACAAACCAATCACAAATGCCAGACTCAGTCCTGTCCATGATTATATGAGGCTTTAGTGGGGGCCATCTGACTGACTACACTATAACATTTCACCCCTGGTCCCCCAAAGGCTCATGTACATCCTTAATACCAGAGACATTTAGTCTGTCTCCAAGAGTTGCCAAAGTCCTAACAGTTTCAGTATTGCTGAAAAGTCCAAGTCCCAACTCTCCTCAAAGATCTATGGCAAACCCTTAATTGTAACCCTCAATACAAATGCAAAGAAGTTAAACACTTCCAAAATGCAAAGGCACAAGATAAACATTACCATTGCAAAGGTTGCAAACAGGGGAATACAAAGCATTGGAACCAAAGCAAGTCCAAAATTTAGCGGGGCAAACATTAAGTCCTATAGTTACAGGTTCAGCGTCTGCATCAATCTGTGGCAAATTGTGAGCTCCAAAGGGCTTGAGTGATTCCATCCCTATGGCACTTCCAGGGGTTTTAACTTCCATAGCTTCTTTCTTAAGCCCACTCTGCTTGGTTTTTGTAGCTTTCCTTGGATGATCCATGTTTCTGGATTTTCCAAACTTCTGGGTTTTCCATTGTACCCTTGGCTTCATCCTTACATCTTTACATATTTTCCTCTGCAGTTGGGATGGAACCCGTGCATTTTCCTTGCACTTAAAATCAGTGCCACATGGATACTGCCAAGGTCCTCTGCCAGCTAGAGCAGTAGCCAGGCTTTCCTCTTTCTTGGCTGTAGGGGTCGACTGCCTGGATTGCTGAGCTCTCTGACCCTGATTGTGAGGAAAAGTTTGTCTATGCCACTGCCATTCTGGAATCTGCTGTGACCTCCATCGCCATTCTAGAACATGGCACTCTGCAGCTTTCTCCTCCCAGAAAACTCTTCTACTTTTGCAGGCTTGAGGCTGCAAAACGTGGAGGCCTGCTGTTTCCCAGGATGCCCCCAGGCCGTCTTTTTTATTTCTTTGCTCCGTCTCAGCAATTGAGGTCTCAGCTCTATCTTTAGAGTCCACGGCTTCCTGGCCAAACTCACAATGTTTTAAATCACCTTGCTGGGCTCTTTGCTCTTGATTTGCAACATAAATCTGGCTAAAATCCCCCAACAATAGCCATGCCACTGCCTCAACATTCAGCTGCCTTGAAATTTCCTTTGCCTGATTAATCAGTCCATTGCCCTTAATCTTAGTCTTAGGCATAGTCTCTGGGCACAAGCAGAATGCAGACAAACTTTCTGCCAAGCCATAACATACATCATGTGGAGTCCAGCAACCAATGTAGTCCTTCTTCCCAGCAACAACCTCCCGAGCCTGGTCTTTATTGGCAGGCTTTCCATCAGGCTTCTAGTCTCCTGAGCTCTGACGAGAATCTCCCCTGCAGAACAGTCTAAGCTGTTCTAGCTCTGTGCATTCAGGTGACGTCTCTGAACCTTTCCAAACTCTTCCCACAAGCCATTTCCAAAGGCTCTTGAACCGCATGGTGAGGTTTAGTCACAGCAATGACCCCACTTCACTGGTAACAAATTCCATCTTAGTTACTTTTCACTCATTACTGAGACAAAATATCTGATGCCCAAAATTAGGAAAGAAAAGGTTTATTTCTTACAGATCTTGGGGGTTTTAGTCCATACTCAGTTGGCTCCAAGGCAGCGTAGTGTGGCAGGGCAGCCATTCATGGCAGCCACCAAACAGCAAGGTGAACCACAAGACAGAAAGATGCACCTTCCTCCTGCCTTCACACTTGATGTATGTTGGCTCCACCCCTGGGTGGGTGCAACACTCACATCACCAATCCCAGCACTAGACAACAAACCAAACACAAATGCTAGACTCAGCCCCATCCATGATTACATGAGGCTTTACTGGGGGCCATCCAACTGACCACACTATAACACTTGGTTATTTTCAAATATAGTTATACAGGAACAGCGAAGTATAAGCTTGATTCTTGTTTTTTTCAGTTTTTATTGTGGTGAAAACATAACATAAAATTTGCTATCATGAATTTAGCATACAGACCAGTAGTGTTAAGTATATTTAATTGCCATGAAATGGGTTTTCAGGAATTTTTCATCTTGTAAAGATGAAACTCTCTATCCATTAAATAACCAGCCCCCTTTTGACTCCCCTGTTTTCCTTATCCCATGGTGATCACCATTTTACTCTTATTTCTGCAAATTTGACTCATTTAGTTACCTCCTATTCAGTATTTGACTGGTTTATTTCATTTAATAGAGTGTCCTCAAAGTTCATACATGCTATAGCATGTGAGAGGATATTATTTCTTTTTTTTAAGGTTAAGTAATATTCTATTGTAATAAAACAGAATGTAATATTCTAATAATGGGTTAATGGATCCTTGGGTTGCCTACCTTTCAGCTGTTGTGAATAGTGATGACAAGAACCTGGTTGTGCAAATATCTTCTCAAAATCCTACTTTTAATTCTTTTGGATATATACCCAGAAATGTGATTGGTGTATCACACAGTAGTTCTATTTTTAGTTTTTTTGAGACACTTCCTGTCTTAGTTACTTTTCACTAGTTGCTGAGACAAAATACCTGATGCTCAAAATTAGGGAAGGAAAGGTTTATTTCCTACAGTTTCTCAGGAGTTTCAGTCCATACTTAGTTGGCTCCAAGGCAGCATAGCGTCGTGGGGCTGCCATTCATGGTGGCTGCAACCACAATGGCAAGGTGTGCTGGTGAGAGAGAGGGAGCAGAAGCATGGAAGCGAGAAAGAAGAAGACCCGCCTCCTTTACACTGTATCTCAGCTCCGCCCCCGGGCAGGTGCAGCACTCACATCATTAATCCCAGCACTAGACAACAAACTGATCACAAGCATCAGACGCAGCCCTATCAAAAGTATATGAGGACTTGGGGGTACATAATATCACCCAACACACTTCCATACTGTTTTCAATGTTGATAGCACCATTATATAATCCCACCAACACAGTCTGGGAGGTCCAATTTCTCCATATCCTTGCTAACGCTTGGTTTCTTTTCTTTTCTTTTCTGTTTTTTTTTTTTTTTTTTTTGTACGGGGAATCAAACTCACAACCTTGCTCTTGCCAGGCAGGTGCTTGTGCCACTGAGCTAGATCTCCAGCCCTTTGCTTGTTTTTGGTAGTAATTATTGTCTTAGTCATTTTCTCATTGTTGAGACACAATACCTGACAAACATGAGTTAACAGAGCACAGGTTTATTTGACTCACATTGTCAGTCCTTAGTTAGCTGGCTCAAGACAGAACCAGTATGGTGAAAGGGCCTGCTGCAGGGGGAAGCTGCTCAGATCATAGTAGCCAGGAAGCAGAGAAACAACGGTGGAGTTAAGAAGGAAAATCTACCTTTCCAGGTCATGCCCCCAGTGACTTGCCTCTTCCCACCTCCCAAAAGTGGCTCAACTGTATCACCTCCATGATTCAATCACCTTCCAAAAGCCCTACCTATGAAGGCATGAGGTCCTTTGGGGACATTCTTGCTGTAAACCATAACAGTCATCCTAGCAACTGTGAAGTGACATCTCATTGCGTTCTTGATCTGCATTTGTCTGATGATTAGTGATGCTGAGTAATTTTACCCATGCTTCTTGGTCATTTATGGATTTTTTTTGAGAAATATTTACTAAAGTCTTTTGCCTATTAGAAAATTGGGTTATTTGGCTTTACTTTTTTGTTGAGTGGTAGAAGTTTTTTATATATTGTGGACTTAAACCCTTTATTGAATATATGACTTGCAAATATTTCCTGCTGTTCTTTAGGTTGCTTTTTCAGTCTTTGATTGTGTCTTTTGATGCTCAAAGCTCTCTAAGCTTGTTGTTATCTATTTTTGGTTTTGTTGCCTGTACTTTTGGTGTCATAGTCAAGAAATCATTGCCAAGTCCAGTGTCATGAGGCTCTTTTGCTATATTTTCTTCTAGGAGTTTTGCAGTTGTGGTCTTCTACTAGGCCTGACATCCATTTTGAGTTAATTTTTGTGAGGTGTAATATAATATTCCTACTTCCTTTCTTTGCATGTTGATATCCAATTTTCCCAGCACCATTTGTTGAAGAGATTGTCCTTTCTCCAGTAGGTGGTCTTGGCAACCTAATCAAAGATCATTTGCCCATATACCTGTAGGTTCAGTTCTGGGCTTTCTATTTTATTCTGTTGGCCTATTCATTTGTCTTTATGCAAAGCTTCATTTTATTCTTTTATCAGGTTCCAGAATAATAATTTACTGTTTCATTTTAGATTTTAAATGTCCCCCCCAAATTAAAAACTTGGTCCCCAGCTGATGGCACTGTTGAAAAGTAATGAGAACTCTAGGAGGACCTGGTTGGAGGAAGTAGGTCACGGGAGTTGTGACTTTGAAGGATGTGTGTTGTTCTGTTTCCTTCTGTCTGGCTTCTTTTCTCTCTACCACTGTCCTCAATGAGACGGGATGCTTTGCTTTACCACGTGCTCCCTCATAATTTTCTGCCTCAAGACAGGCCCAAAAGCAACAGAGCCAAGAGGTCATGGATTGAAACCTCCGGAACTGTGAGCCAAAATAAGTCTTTCTTCCTTTAAATTGCTTTTCTCAGGTATGTTTAAAAACTAATTTTATTGGTATATTTTAGATATGCATAATGATCACACTTACCATAGGGAATTTGTACCTATACATAATATATCTTGATTCTTCTTTTCCCCAATCCCTTCCTCTCTTTTCAACCCCTTTCCCCTCCTTATTTACAAAAGCTTTGTTTCCATTTTTTCTTCTATTATTTTTTTCTGCCTTCCTTCTTTCTCCCCTTGCCCTTCCCTTATTCCACTTCCCTTCTGAAAATTTTCTTCCTGTTTCACAATATCTATTACACATTTTGGTCCTTATTTACCCTTTTTGTTTCTCACACCAGATAAACAATGTAATATTTAAATAAAACATGTGTGATTTATTTCACCTAAGAGTATGGTCTCAAGGAGCATCCATTTAGCTAGAAATGTGTGAAGTTTATCTTTCTTTATGGAAGAGTAGTACTCTTTTGTATAAAAAAAGCTCACACATCTTTATCAATTTGTCTGTTGATTGGTATTTGGGCTGTTTCTAAGATTTAACTATTACCAATTGTTCTGCTAGAAACATGAGTATGAATATATCACTGTGGTATGATGCTTTTATTTCTTTATGAAGGATACCAAGAAGGGGAATAGTGAGGTCAAATGAAACCTCTTGTCCTAGTTTTTTGAGGAATATGATTTCCACAGTGGTTGTACCACTCTACACTCCTGCCAATAGTGGAGAAATGTTCCTTTTTCTCAATAGCCCACAAGATTTTGTTATTGGTTGGGTTCTTGATATTCAGATATTCTTCTCAGAGTGAGATAGACTTTCAGCATTGTTTTAATATGCATGTCTTGAATGACCAGTGATGCTGAACATTTTTTCTTATTATTAGTTCTTTTTTTGCTATTTGTACTTTTTCATCTTGTTCATGGTGTATAATTTTGGTGATTTGCTGCATTCTGTCTGCCAATAATATTTGAGTCCATGTTCACTAGGGAGATTGACCAGTAGTTGTCTTTTTTGATTGGACCCTTCTCTGGTTTGGTATCAGGGTAATGATTGCTTCCAGGAATGAGTTTAAAAGTATTGCTTCCCTTTCAGTTTCATTAAAGGGTGTATGGAGTGATGGCATTATATCTTCTCTAAATTTTTTGTAGAATTCAGCAGTGAATCCATCAGTACCTGGGCTTTTCTTTGTTTTTAAGTTTTTAATTATATCTTCATTTTATTGACTGATAATTGGGTTATTTAAAATTTTATGTCTTTTTGATTCACATTTGGCAATTTAAATGTATCTAGAAATCTGTCTATTTCTTCTGTGTTTTCCATCTTATTAGAATACAGGTTCTTGAAGTAGGTGTTGATGATCTTCTGGGTTTCTGCAGGATCTATTGTTATTTCACCCTTTTAATTCCTAATTGCATGGATTTGAGTCTTTTCTTTCCTTTTTTGATAAAGTTGGTGCATTGGGTGATATGCTATGTACCCCCAAGTCCTCATACTTTTGATGGGGCTGAGTCTAGTGTGCTCAGTTTGTTGTCTAGCACGGGGATTGGCAATTTGAGCATTGCACACGCCCAGGGGTGGAGCTAAGATACAGTGTAAGGGAAGGCGGGTCTTCCTGTTGCACTTCTGTGCTTCCACCTACTCTCTTACCAGTGCTCCTTGCTGCTTGCGATCACTGTGAACGGCAGCCCTGCCACCCCATGCTGCTTTGGAGCCAACTTAAGTATCGACTGAAACTCCCGAGAAACTGTAAGAATAAACCTTTCTTTCCCTAATTTTGGGCGTCAGGTATTTTGTCTCAGCAGCGAGTAAAAAGTAACTAAGACAGCATTTGGTACCAGGAGTGCAGTCATTGCTGTGACTAACCTGACCATGTGGTTCGAGAGACTTTGGAAATGACTTGTGGGAAGAGTTTGGAAAGGTGTGGAGATGTCACCTATTTGCATAGAGCTGGAAAAGCTTAGGCTGTTCTGTATGGGAGATTCTGGTCAGAGCTCAGGAGACCAGAAGGCTGATAGAAAGCCTACTGGTAAGGACCAGGCTCAGGAGGTTTCTGCTGGAAAGAAGGATGGCATTGGTTGTTGGACTCCACATGATGTGTGTTATGGCTTGGCAGAAAGTTTGTCTGCATTCTGCCTGTGCCCAGAGACTTTGCCTGAGACTGAGATTAAGGGCAATGGATTAATTAATCTGGTGGAGGAAATCTCAAGGCAGTGGACTGTTCAAGTGGTGGCCTGGCTATTATTGGGGGCATTTAGCCAGATTTATGTTGTGAATAAAGAGCAAGGAGTCCGGCATGGAGATTTAAAATGTGAGTTTGACCAGGAAGCTGTGGACTATAAAAATCGAGCTGAGACCTTGATTGCTGAGAAGGAACAAAGGAACAAACAAGATGACCGGGGGGCATCCCAGGAAGCAGCGGGCCTCAACCCTTTGCAGCCTCAGGCCTTCAAAAGTCAAAGAGTTTGCTCAGACGAAAAAGCCACAGAGTGCCCTGTCCCGGAGTGGCAACAAAAAGCCACAGAGTGCCTTGTCCCAGAGTGGCGACCGAGGCCATGCCATATCCCAAAATGGAGGCGGCCATGCCAGATTTCAGAATGGTGGAGGCATAGAGAAGCTGTTCCTCACAATCAGGTTCAGAGAGCTCAGAGATCCAGGCAGTCGACCCCTACAGCCAAGAGAGAAGAAAGCCTGGCTACTGCTCCAGCTTGCAGCAGAACTTGGTGGCATCCATGTTGTGCTGGTTTTAAGTACAAGAAAAGGCTAAGGCAACTTCTGCCTCGCCTGCAGAGAGCAATGTATAAGGATGTAAGGGTAAAGCCAAGGAACATGGGTCGTCCAAGGAAAGCTGTGGAAGTTAAGAGCCCTGAAGTTGCCACAGGGGTGGAGACACTCAAGCCTGTTGGAGCTTGTAACCAGATTACTTCAGATGCTGAGCAGAGAACTCCAGGATTTAATGTTTGCCCTGCTGGATTTTGGACTTGCTTTGGCTCCAATGCTTTGTATTCCCATTTGTAACTTTTGGAATGGTAATGTTTATCTTGTGCCTTTATATGTTGGAAGTGCTTAACCTTGTTTTCATTTGTACAAGGGGTTACAGTTAAGAATTTACCATAGATCTCGGAAGAGATTTGGGACTTGGACTTTTCAGCAATGCTGAAACTGTTAGGACTTTGGCAACTTTTGGAGATGGACTAAATGGCTTTTGTATTAACAATGTAAATGAGTCCTTGGGGGTCCAGGGGTGGAATGTATTGGGTGATATGCTATGCACCCCCAAGTCCTCATACTTTTGATGGGGCTGAGTCTAGTGCTTGTGTTCAATTTGTTGTCTAGTGCTGGGATTGGTGATGTGAGCATTGCACATGCCCAGGGGTGGAGCTAAGATACAGTGTAAGGAAAGGCAGGTCTTCCTCTTGCACTTCCATGCTGCTGCCTTCTCTCTCACCAGCACTCCTTGCTGCTTGTGGTTGCCGTGAATGGCAGCCCTGCCACCCCATGCTGCCTTGGAGCTAACTCAACTATGGACTGAAACTCCTGAGAAACTGTAAGAATAAACCTTTCCTTCCCTAATTTTGGGCATCAGGTATTTTGTCTCAGCAGCTAGTAAAAAGTAACTAAGACAGTTGGTTAAGGGTGTGTCAATTTTATTTAATCTTTCAAAGAACCAACTCTTTGATTCATTGTATGGTTTTCTTAGTCTTAATTACATTAATTTCTGCTCTGGTCTTTATAATTTCCTTTCTCATATGAGATTTGGGCTTGACTTGCTTTTCTTTTTCTAGAAGTTTGAGGTTCAACATTAGGTTTTTCTTTGAGAGCATTCTGTTTTTCTGATATCGAAATTCATTGCCATAAATTTCCCTTGTAGGACTACTTTCTTTGCATCCCATAAGTTCCAGTACGTGGTACTGGCATTATCATTTAATTGTAGAAACTATATAATTTTTTCTTTACTTTCTTCTGTGGCCCATTCAGGAGGTTGTCACTTAATTTCCATGTGCTTATGAAGTTTTTGTGGTTTCCTTTGATTTCCAATTTCGTTGCACTATGGCCTGATAAAATGCATGACATAATTTCAATCCCTTTGCACTTACTTAAACATGTTCTGTGAGCTAATATGTGGTCTATTTTGGAGAATGTCCCACGTGCAGCTGAGAAGAATATGTATTCTGATGTTGTGTGGTAAAACACTGTGTAGACATCTACTAAGGCTATCTGTTCAAAGGTTTGGTTCACTTTGGATATTTCTTTGTTGATTTTTTGTCTAGTTGATCTGTCTTCTTGTGACAATGGGGTATTGAGGTCCCCCATTACATTTGTGTTAGTGCTTATTTTATTTTTCATGTCCATTCATATTTGTTTTATATTGTTGGGTGTGCTGGTAATATATATATATATATATATATATATATATATATATATATATAAAATCGTTATTCTTCCTCTTGGGTTGTTGCCTTACCAAGTATGCAGTGACTTTGTTTCTATTGATCAGTCTTGGCTTGAAATCCACCTTTTCTTTTTGGAGACAGGGTATTACTATGTAGCCCAAGCTGGGCTTGAACTCACCATGTAACCTGGGCTGGCCTCGAACTCACAACGATCCTCCTGACTCTGCCTCTCAAGTGCTGGGATTACAGGCATGCACCACCACTCCCACCTTGAAATTTACTTTGTTTGTAAATAAAATAACTATCCATAATTTTG
This sequence comes from Dasyprocta punctata, assembly GCA_004363535.1. Classification (NCBI taxonomy): domain Eukaryota; kingdom Metazoa; phylum Chordata; class Mammalia; order Rodentia; family Dasyproctidae; genus Dasyprocta; species Dasyprocta punctata. The sequence goes on along the minus strand of RJWM01004393.1, from coordinate 38,022 downwards.
TCTGGGTTCCTGTTACATGTAGTGTTAATTTACTTGCTTTGACTTTCAATCTACAAATTTCTTTTTGAATTAAATGTGTTTCCTGTATGCATTGCATCGTTGGATCTTGTTTTTTGATCCATTCTATCAGTCTGTTTCTTTTTTTTTTTTTTTTTTTTTTTTTTTTGCGGCACCAGGGATTGAACTCACAACCTCGCGCCTGCCAGGGCAGGCACTTAAGGCACTGAGCCAAACTCCCGGCCCTGGTTTTTTTTTGAGGCAGGGTCACACTATGTAGCTCAGGCCGGCCTTGTGCTCGAGTTGTAGCCCAAGCCGGCCTCGAACTCACAACGCTCCGCCTACCTCAGCCTCCCGAGTGCTGGGATTAAAGGCGTGCGCCACCACGCCCGGCTCAGTCTGTTTCTTTTGATTGGTGAATTGAAACCACTTACACTGACATTTGTAAGGGACATTTATTGACTTATCCTTGTCATATAACTTTCCTGTTGTTGGCTCCCTTTCTTTCTTCTCTGTTTAATTACTTGCCTTGCCTGGTGGACTCATTGGAGTTCATGGAATTGTAGTCTTCATTATCTCTTTCTAGAATGTCCTTCAGAATATTTTGGAGTACTGCTTTGGTGGTTATGAATTTCTTCAGGTGTTCTTTGTCATGAAAGTATCTTATATCTTCATCAATTTTGAAAGATAGTTTTGTAGGGTGCATCATCTGGGTTGGAGGTGGTTTAATTTTAGGGCTTGAGATACTTCACTCCAAGCTCTCCTTTATTTCAGGGTTTGTGTTGAGAAGTTTGCTGTGATTCTGATGGGCTTTCCTTTGTAGGGATTTGTTTCTTTTGTCTAACTGATTTTAGTATTCTATTCTTTTAATATTTTTTGATCATGGCTAATTGAAGTTCTACATGCCTCACTTATCTGTGTGTCAAATTTTTTCCATGCTTGGGTAGTTTTCTGCCATCCTGTGAATAAGGTTTCTTTTTATTCCATTTGTGCTATCTCCTGCTTTTTTTTATTAGCTACCATCAATCCTATGTTGTCTTTCTTTGCATCATCTAGCAGCTGTTGGGTTGATTTTTCATATTCACTTGCCATTTTAAGAAATCTTTCTTTTTCTGATTGCTAACCACAATCCTGCCTTCTAAATTTGATATTGTGTCCTTACACTACTTTTAATAGAATTTTCAACATCCTGGACATCTGATTGGGCATTCATGGTTTCCATCATTTTTCTAAGATCCCCTATTTTTTAACCTATATCTTCTCTAGATTCACTATTCATGCCCTTCATTCTGGTCATCATCGCTGAAGTTATCTGAGAAATTATTTCTAATTTGAATTTTTCTAGAGCCTCATTCATCTGCTTTGTTACTTCTGCTCTTACCATTTCAGAGAGTTCGCATGAGTTACTTTCAAATTTTCTACTTCACTGCCCCCTGTGTTTGCCTTGGGGAAGCTGGAAGTCTGGGGTTGCATCTTGCTTCCATGTCCTCTCATTTTCTACTTTTTTAAAAGTTTAGATTTTGCATTGGTGCTTGTAAATTTCTTATGGTAGGTAGCTTTATTGCTAGTGTTGAAAACTCCTGAAGACATAATTATTTTTCAGCAATGTCTTCTAGGTATAGCTGGATTTTGGCTTTTGAGACTGTTGCAAGATCTCATCCCTTCAATCTACTGGGGTTAAAAAGTTACTGCCTATTTGACCTAGACCCTGGTTCTATGGTACTGGTCTATAGTATTGTTTATGATCCTCAAGCAATCTTATTTTAGAATACAAGAAAGAACAACTGATTAGAATAACTGTATTACCCTGACTAATATAGTACAATCAGTAATAACAATAGTGTCAAACACAGTATTAAAAATGACAAACTGTGGTAATTATTAATTTACCACCTCTAATCATATAAACAAAATTTGTAGTTATATAACAAAATCTAAAACAAACCAGAAAATATATGCAGTAAATATTCTCTCAGTAGAGTTATTTTACCTTCAGTGGAGAAAATTTTAAAAGTGTAAGAGGGAAAATATAGAAAAAAAAAGAAGAGAAAGAGATTAGAAGCAAGGTTGAAGGACAAAAGAAGATTATGCAAGCTTTGGGAAACGGGTAAAGATAGGAGGGAAAGAGAGAATGAGGAAATAAACAAGAACAGAAAGAAACAACAAAAAACTCTGCACAGCAGTCACACTCATAAAAACAAGAATAAACAAGAAAAAGAAAAAAAAAGCAAAGAGCAGAAGAAAAAAAATATTCACTTCAGAGCATGACTCTGCTGTCACTGGTAGACAAAGCAGAACAACAGAGCCCAGATACATATTGGTTGATCCTAGCAAACCTGCAGTAGAATTGTAGCAGGGAGGTGGATAATCCTATAAACCCTGTATTTTTAACTGCACTGAAGTTCAGGCTGGTTCTGGTTTTCTGGCTGTGAGGCTGGAACCCAAGTTCTTTAGCACACAACACTCTGGGTACCTCTTGCTGACTTGAACTCAGCTCCCTGACACTGGGTGTCCCATGGCTTTGCCTTACCCTGACACTGGGAGCCCCAGGATGGAGCAAACCCACTGCTGCTCTAAGTCCTGGGTTCAGTTTGTTCCTTTCCAAAATGGCGACTCACCAAATTGCTTTATTCTGGGGACATGTGAATTAAAATCACTCATCAATCTTTGCAACCTGCACTGTCTACTGCCATGTTTCACTGTTCCTCTTTTCTGTAGAGATCACTGGAGTCACTCAAATCACTGTGTCTTTGGAGGTTTAAGATACCTTTCTCATACTGCAGCCCTGGGCTCGGGAAAAAATAGCCATTCGCCATCTTTCTCTTCTGCACTGAGGTCCCTGTCTTTGCTTTCTACATGGACTTTAGTTCTTGCTTCAGATCTTTGCTGGGTCCCAAGGACCCACTTCCACCCTTCTTTTCTATATTCCATATTTTTCTATATTCTATATTCTTCTTTGCTTATATTCCAGTGTCTGGACTCCAAATCTTGGAGAGGATGATTTGCTGTTGCTCACCACTCCACCATCTTCCTGAAAGTCCTTCTCAGGTATTTTGTCACAGCTAATATAGTGTCCTAATTCCATTAATTCTCAGAAAAACTCTTTGAGTGTTCATGGATTCCTCAATTTTTTGATGTGCCTCAAAACACTACAGTAATTGTCCTATCTTCAGCCAGCAGCAAGGATTCTTTAAGTTGGCTCCAGTGCCAGCTTGCTACTATGGAGAGTTCAAATCCAAGATATTCCTGGAACATCATATATACCTCTTACTTTAAACCTGAATTTAGCTGTTTCTGTAAGAAGTCCCAGTGAGTTTTAATTTTAGAGATCAACATTCAACTACTAATTGCTTTGATAAAATTATCTATCACTAGATAATAAACCATCTAAGTGTGAAGCTTAAAATAATAACAATAATTTATTATCCTATATCTCTTAACAATTCTGATAGCTGGTCTGGACTCTGATGGTTTTCACTGGAGGGATCACTCACATGACTATAGATAGTGGTGGTGTGTGGGATCTTCTCATGTCTTCTCACTTACATGACCAATTTCTGGACTAGAAAGACTCAACTCTCTGAGGGTTGGAATGGCCGAGGGTCCTCAGGCACGCCTCTCTTCCCCATCCTCTGTGTTCTTTATCCTTGGAAGCCTTAGAACACCTAGGCTTGTATGGCAACTAGAGGCTCCCAGGGCAAGTGTCCCAAGAGAAACTGGCAGAAACTATATGGTATTTTCTATTTTAGCCTTGGAAATCACAAAGCATTACTTCTACTGTGTTCTACTCCACCATTAATGAAGGTAGGGAATCTCCCGACCCAGGTTCAGAAGGCAGGAGTCTTAGACCCAGTGTCTTGGTAAAAGGAGTGTCAGAGCATTTCAGACATGTTTTATTGCCACCGTGTTGCCTTTCCAGTAGATGAAGTTTGAAAATACATATGTAATCTTAGGAAGAGAAAATTAATCATAAGCTTAATGTGGCATTTCCAATTTAAGTTAAAGATTACAGAGTTTTATTTAAATTTATTTGCTTTTATATTTCTACTTCTTTTATTTTAGCCTAAAGAATCAGTTTTATTCTTTATAACCTAACATAGTTGCTTACTTGATTTATTCTAATGTGCAGATATGTGTGTTTCAGGAAACAATGGGGCCCCAAACATGTCCATGTTTAATGCTTAGAACCTATGGCTATGTCATGTTACATGTCAAGAGAAATTAAGACTGCAAATAGAATAAAAATTGCTCATCAACTGACTTTAAGACAAAAATTATCCAAGTGGACTCAATATAATCATAGGTTTTCTTAGAGACAAAAGAAGGAGTCAGAACCAGAGGGGTGGTTGCATTAGAAAGACTAGATTGGCTATTGCTGGGTTCAAAGATGAAAGATTGCTATTGTTTTTTTAGCTTGCTACTGATTATGAGTAGCATCTAGAACCTGTGAAAAGCATCTCTTTTAGAACCTTCAAAATTGAACACAGCCCTGATATCATCCTGATTTTAAAATGGTAAGATCCATTTCAGACATCTGACCTCCTGAACTGTGGGATTATAAATTTGTGTTGTTTGTAGTAATTTGTTACAGATACAATAGGAAATCAACATACTAACTTGGCTGCCAACAATAAAACTACTATGTACAGTTAAAGATTTCTTCGTGGTTCATTTTGTCCTTGGAATCTGACTCACAGACACATACATGGCCAAAATACAGTTTCTAAGGCATTCAAATTAACTATTCTCTGTGTGATCATCTTAAGCACTTTCTCATTACAAGAACAAAATACCCAACACCCACAGTTTAGAAGAGGAGAGGATTAGTTTGACCCAAGTTTCCATCCAAGGTTGGCTGACTCCATGGCAGATAAAATGGCACAGGGCATGGCAGAGGGGAAGGTGCTCAACTCATGGCAGCTAGGAGAGGGGGGGAAGGGGGAGGGGAAGGGGAGGGGGAAAGGAGGGGGAGGAGGAGGATGATGGAGAGAAGAGAAGAGAAGAGAAGAGAAGAGAAGAGAAGAGAAGAGAAGAGAAGAGAAGAGAGGAGAAGAGAGGAGACCCACATCTAACTAGGACCCACCTCCTAATAGCACATTTAACTACTGAGCTCATCAATAGACGAATCCACTGACCACAGCTGCCTCATGCTCCAATCACCTTCCAAACACGTGAGACTTTGGGGAGCATTTTAGATAAACCGCAACAGTGGTTATTCACTACATGCAGTAAGACCATGTGTTTATGTTTTTTAGAAATCTGTTGTTTTCTTTTTGAATTAAAGTATTTAAAAAATGACACAGAGAGTCTGAGGCTGTATATAGCTTAGTGGTGGAGCTCAGAGGTTCTGAGTTCAATCCCCAGCACCTCTGCCCCTCCCCCACAACATGGACTATTTACAGGATTCCAACATTCCATTGTGTCTCCCACATTTTTTCTTATTGCTAACTATTTCAAAAATCAGGTTTTTGGGACTTACTTTTCTTTGCTGTGCAGTTTACTGTGTGTATTTTTTTGCGCTTTCCTTCTTTCAGCTACAAATGTTTTGGAGACTATTTTAATTTTAAAGAGAAAAAAATAAAAAGAACAGTAAAACAGAGTTTCAAAATAGTTTAGTAGGAAAGTTGTAACAATTAACATTGCATATTGAGTTACATTGCATGTTGTTGTCTTCATAAGTTATTCAGAGTTCAAGAAATAGACAAGAGATCTTGTCCAAACAATATTAGCACAAACCTTTCTTTTCAATGAACTAAGAGAAACTAGCTGTATAACTATCTTAACTATTTTGTATATAAACATATTTTCCCCTTCCTTCCTTTCTCCTGTCCCCCATCAAAGTTAGTCTTTTCTTTTAAACAGTTTCTACCCAACTCACAATAATATCTACTATACATTTTGGACCTTATTTGCTTGTTCAGTTTCTCTCACTGCTGAGACAATGTGACATTTACACATATGAGTGTGATTTATTTCACTTATGAGTATGGTCTCAAGTTGTATCCAATTACCTATAAAAGTCTCTGGTTTATCCTTTTTCATGGCTGAGTAGTACTCCATTATATAAAAAACCCCACCTCTTTTTTATCAATTCCTCAGTTATATGATATGAAAAGTCTTGGAAAATATTCTACACACATTTTTTTTGGTTTTATTTTGTTTTGTGTTTTGAGACAGGGACTCTCTATGTAGTTCAGTCTGGCGTTGAACTCACTATGTAACCCAGGCTGGCCTTAAATTCTTGTTGATCCTTCTGCCTCATCATCTTGAGTTATGGGATTATAGGTTTGGGCACTATGCTCAGATACTCCTTCTTTAAGAATACTACAAGATGAACGACAGAGTTAAATTACTATGCAGGGCTTATTTAGAAAGAAGGAAAGGACCACAGGCAGTGGCATGTGGTTGGAGAGATACAAGAGGCAGCAGCAATCCAAGGTAGATTGTTGGCTGTTTAGGTGATCTTCAGCTGGTTATTTTAACTTTTAGGGTTTCAACTGCATCATCTAAAAAGTGAGAATATTTTCTACTTCTTTAGCCTCCTGGTGGAGGGAATAGGCTAAAAAAGGGAGATTAAAGTCAAGATAGTAATAGGCATGTATTATCTCAGTTTGAGTTCCTCAAGAAGTGGACCTCTAGACAAGAGTTCAAGTACTATCAGTTTGTTTAAGATGTGATCCCAGAAAATATTGCTTAGGAGTGGGGATGTGAAATAAAGAAGGGAAGATGACAAATAAAAGTGTGTTTTCCTAGGTAGATGAACTAGACAAAAAAAATCAGCAAAGAAGTATCAGAACCAAACAAAACCTGGGAACAAATGGACTTAGTAGATGTTTGCAGAGTGTTCCACACAACAAGAATATACATTATTCTCAGGTGCACATGGGATGTTCTCTAAAGTAGACCACATGCTGGCTCATAGAACATGCTTAAGTAAATGCAAAGAATTGAAATTATTCCATGCATATTATCTGACCACACTGTAATGAAATTGGAAATTATTGGCAAAAGAAACCACAAAAAATCCACAAACACATGGAAATTAAATAACAACCTCCTGAGCAATCAGTAGGTCACAGATGAAATCAAAGAAGAAATTAAATAATAGCTACAAGTAAGTGAAAATGCAGATACAACATACCAGAACTTGTGGGACACAATAAAAGCAGTCCTAAGAGGGAAATTATAGCAGTGAATTGTCACATCAGAAAACAGAAAACTAATGTTACACCTCAAGCTTCTAGAAAAAGAAAAGCAAGTCAAGCCTAAAACTCATAGAAGAGAAGAAATTATAAAGATAAGTGCAGAAATTAACACAATTGAAACTGAGAAAATAATACAAAGAATTAACAAATTGAAGAGTTGATTCTTTGAAAGAATAAAATTTATAAACCCTTAGCCAACCTTATTTTAAAAATGCAAAGAAAAGACTCAAATTCATGCAGTGAGGAATGAAAAAAGTGAAATCACTACAGACCCTATAGAAATTCAGAAGATCATAAATACTTACTTTGAAAATTTTCACTCTCATAGAATGGAAAACACAGAAGAAATGGACAGAATCTTAGATATGTACACATTACCAAAGCTGAATCAAGAACATATAAAAATTCTGAATAACCCAGCATCAGTCAGTGAAATTGAAAATGTAATTAAAAACTTACCAACAAAGAAAAGCCCGGGTCCTGATGGATTCATTGCTGAATTCCTCAAGAAATTTAGAGAAGATTTAATACCAACACTCCTCAAACTCTTTAATGAAATTGAAAGGGAAGCCATACTCCCTAACTTATTCCTGGAGGCAAGTATTACCCTGATACCAAAACCAGACAAAGACCCAACCAAAAAAGAGAACTACAGGCCAGTTTCCCCAATGAACATACATACAAAAGTCTTCAATAAGATACTAGCAAACAGAATGCAGCAAATCATCAAGAATATTATATGCAATGACCAAGTAGGATTCATTCCAGGAATGCAGGAATGGTTCAACATACACAAATCAATAAATGTAATATGCCACATCAACAGCGTCAAAGACAAAAATCACATGACCATCTCAATAGGTGCAGAAAAAACTTTTGACAAAGTCCAACATTCATTCATGATAAAAACTCTACAGAAAATTGGAATAGATGGTATTTATCTCAAATTGATAAAAGCCAACTATGACAAACAAACAACCAACATCATACTAAACGGACAAAAACTGAAAACTTTCACTCTAAAATCAGGAATAAGATAAGGATGTCCACTATCACCACTCCTATTTAATGTAGTTCTGGAAACATTAGACAAAAGAGAGAAATAAAAGGAATAAGGATAGGAAAGGACAAAATTAAATTATTATTATTCACAGATGATATGATATTGTGCATAGAAAATCCCAAAAACTCCACCTAAACACTTCTAGACTTAATAACCAGAGTCAGTTGCATAGCTAGATACAAAGTCAACACTCAAAAATCTGTAGCATTCCTGTACACAAAACAAACTCACGGAGGAGAAATTAGGGAAACCACATCCTTCACAATAGCATCCAAAGAAAAAAATGAAATACTTAGAAATCAATCCAAAAAAGGAAGTAATGGATCTACATATTGAAAATTATAGTGTTCTGAAAAAAAGAGATTGAAGACTATATCAGAAAATGGAAAGACATCCTTTCTCATGGATAGGAAGACTCAACATATTGAAAGTGGCCATACTCCCAAAATTGTTATACAGATTTAATGAAGTCCTGATCAAAATACCATTAGCATACCTCAAAGAACTAGAGAAAACAGTCTTAAAATTCACCTGGAACCAGAAGAGATCTAGAATAGCAAAAGTGATCCTGGGCAACAAAGGCAAGGTAGCAGGCATCACAATCCCTGACTTGAAATTACACTACAAAGCTACTGTGATAAAATCAGCATGGTACTGGCAAAAAAAGGACTGAGGACCAGTGGAACAGATTAGAAGATGCAGACACAACCCCAGACACACTTATGTGCTTTATCTTTGAAAAAGGGGCCAAATATATTCACCAGAAGAAAGATAGCCTCTTTACTAAATGGTGCTGGAAAAACTGACTCTCTACATGCTGAAGACTAAAACTAGACCAATGTCTATTAACCTGGATCTAGCTTAGTATTACCATGCACTAAACTAAAGTCAAAATGGAGCAAAGATCTAAATATTAAAACAGAAACACTAAATACACTGGAAGAGAAAGTAGACAGAAATCTTGAAGACATAGGTGAAAGTAGCGAGTTCATGAACAAAACCCAGACTGCATGAGAAATACTTCAGTGAATCAAGAACTGGGATCTCATCTTATTAAAAAGCTTTTGCACTGCAAAAGAAAGCATCAAAAAAGTGCAAAGACAGCCCACAGAATGGGAAAAAATTTTAACCAATTGTTCCTCAAGAACTTCTATCTAGAATATATAAAGAATTGAAAAAATCAGAACCCCAAATTCAAAGACTCAATCCAAAAATGCGCATTTGAGATGAATGCACACTTCTCAGATGAAGAAATATAAATGGCAAATAAATGCATGAAAAAATGTTCATCACTGTTCATGCAATAAATGCAAATTAAAACAACACTGAAATTCCATCTCACCCCAGAAAAAGTGTCTGTCATCAAGAAATCAACCGATAACAAATGCTGGTGGAGCTATGGGGAAAAAGGAACTCTTCTCCACTGTTGGTGAGAGTGTAGACTGGTACAACCACTGTGGAAATTAGTGTGGAGATTCCTAAAAAAAGCTAGGATTAGAGGTCCCATTAGACCCAGCTATACTCCTTCTGAGAATCTTCCCAGAAGAATTAAAACCATCATATCAGAGTGATATATGTGCACCCATGTTTATAGCAGCACAATTTGTAATAGCTAAATTTTGGAAACAACCCAAATGTCCATCAACTGAGGAATGGATTAAAAAGTTGTGGTATTTTTACACAATGGAGTACTACTCAGTCATAAAGAAGGCTAAGCTTGGGCCAGGGATTTAGTTCAGTGGCTCAAGCACTTGCCTGGTAAGTGCCAGGTTGTGAGTTTGATCCCTGGTACAAAAAAAAAAAAGGATAAACTTAAGACTTGCATAGGTAAATTGACGCAACTTGAGACTGTACTCAGTCTTACATGTATAAACATCATATTGTGCCCCTTGTCTGAGAAACTGAAAGAGTAAATAAGGTCTAAAATATACAATCAATATTGTGAAATGGCAAGAAATTTTTCAAAAGGAAAAAGGAGTAAGGATGGGTGAATGGGTAAAAGGAGAAAGGACAGTAGGGAAAAAATGGAAGTCAGCTATACTTTTTTTTTTTTTTTTTTTTGGTACCAGGGATCAAACTCATGACCTTGTGCTTACCAAACAAGCGCTTGAACCACCGAGGTAAATCCCCAGCCCTAAAGTCAGCTATATAATTAGTGTCTCTTAGTTCATTAAAAAGGCAGATTATTGCTAATATCGACTGCAGAAATTTTTATACCCATATCTTGTACTCTGAGCAACTACTTTAAAGATAACAACGTGAAGGTATTAAGTAGTGTTATTCTGCCATTATTTTGTTATGAATTTTGTTTTACCTTTTTTCTATAAAGTAAAAAAATAAATAAAACCAAATAAATGTGTGTTTTCAGGCCAGTTACTACTATGAGCAACTACAGTGTAATCCCATTAAGAAGCTCTTGGGACCAAGTGCAGTACGTATACCTCAAAGTTATCCCACCGATGGGGTGACGGAAGTGGGGTATCTACACGCCCATTCCTGTCGGTCACTGGGGAGGACTGCTGGGAGTGGGTGCTGATTCCCTGTCACTTCTAGCCTGTCCCCTACTCATGCATGGAGAGCCCCAACAACCTGCAGTGATGGTGAGCCTCTCAGAGCTTTCAGTGATACAAGCAGCCCACTGTGGCACCCATGCGGTAGGTTCACCACCCTCGTGGGAGCCTTCGGGAGGCGGCTGTAGGTGTCGCAGTTGGAAGTCATGGAAACGGTTCTGAGGGGATGGAGGTGGATTGCTGATGACAAGTACTATGTTACAGACACTGTATAGTCATCAGCAAAATACATGTTTGAATAGAGATGCTTTGATTACCAAAATCTCTTCAAAATATTTGCTCGAGACCTACCTTGTCTGTGGGGGACAGGTCCAGTCCCCACTCATGGCCTGGCCTTATTTGGCCTTCTGGTTCATGTTGGTCTTATTACTCTTGACACCCTCTTCTCTCCTTCCTTCCACATCTCCCATCTAGCTAGAGATTAGGAATGCACAGATGCTGGAGAAGGACCTGTTCACTGATAGAATTAAATTCAGGATGCCACGTGGTTTTTCGCACATATTTATTCTCATTTTTATCCAGAAATTTCATTTGAGAGACAGAAACATACTGATGAGAATGGTGTGTCGGGGAGGCCTACAGAAGAAAAACTTGTGGGTGAGAGCCAATCTCCTCTTAAAAATTAGATCCCATCTTTTCCTTCAGCAAAATTTTTACTGGAACTGCTCGCATGCAGCAAGATTGACTGGCTTCAGTTTCTCCCCCACCACTCTAACGTGCCTCTCTAGGGACATTCATGTTTTAAAAACACCCTCTTATCTCAGATCTTCTCTCTCCCCAAATGCCAATCCCTCATGCCCAGGTCCTTATCTTCTGGATGCCAGTCCCATGTAGTCAGGGCAGAGCTCCTGCAGCTTTTGCTGGCTTGGTTGACTGTCCCTCCTTTTCCCTCTGTTCTATGGGGTGACCTCCCAGCACTTCTTCTTACTGGGGAAAGTGGCCTCCCCAGCAGAGGACAACACTCACTGGCCTAAGACCAGTTGGGAGGGAGGGGTCGAGAGAGAGAGACCCTAGCTCTTGTAAGTGTTTCTGTCTTTGTCCCTGCCATAAGCCTGGCATCTTGAAGCCATGCTCACTTCTGGGAAGCAACTGGGGACCCTCATTTTTCCATTGTCACTTCTTTTTGTGGGGGGTCATGGGAGGTGAAAGCCCTAGAAAAACTCAAAACAGTGCCTGGAACAATCCACTTCATGATCTCAAAAACTCGAGCGATCTGCCTGTGGGATATTTTGTTGATAATATACAACAGAGCTGTCTGCATTTTTTCCCACTCAATTGAGTGACTTTTTGATGGATTTGACTGGTTGTTTTGGCATCGTGTAGGCACAAAATGCGAGCTGGGGCTCCACAGAGGCGGCAAAATCAGACATGAATAATAATCATAATAAACCTTCACAACATTTGAAAATTCCCAAGGAACTTTTCCCTGCATTTACCTTGTTTCATCCTAGCATGCCCTGTGACATAGAAGGACTGGCATTATGACTTCTGTTGTTATGGTGGAGGACAGAGGAGCCCTGGAGATGGGCATTGGTTTGTCCCCAGCACTGATCAGACCAGCACTTCTCATCCAATGAGGGAGGGAGGGAGGAAGGGAGGGAGAGAATGAATGCCTGATAAGGTCGACATGGCAGAGGGCTGGGGCAGAGCCTCTTCACATTTGCTTCCAGCTAGAGAACCAAGTTGTAAGAGGAAAGCAGACACCAGGCTGGGACAAAAATCCCACAAGGTCTGAGCCAGTGCTCGGACTTGCAGGGGACCATACGGGAACAAGTGTGCAGGGCACGCTGCCTCCTCTTCCAGGCCTGGTCTCAGGCACAGCTGTGAGGTGGGTGTGCTCAGTGTTCAGTGTCCCTTCTGGGCTGCCTGCTCTGCTATGGGGCTTTTAGCTCCCACTGGCCCCCGGCACATCTTCTGCTCCTCCTTGGCCCCAGCTTCTCTCATCTTGGCTGCATCTTGCTGGCCTCTTCCCCTTCCCTGGACCAATATTTGCATCTGCTTTATCCCCAGGGGCCTCCCTGCCTGCCTCCCCTCCCTGGGATCCATGGATGCAATGAGCTGCTTGTTAGATGACAGCGCCTCAGACCTCAGGTAAAACGCATTTGTTTTCACACGCGCCTTCTTGGGAAGGTGTCCTCTCCCATCTTGGCCCAAGCTGTTGGTCAGAGATGTGAGCTTCCTGCTGGCCCTTCCTTGGATGATCTGCTCAAATCCTGCCTCCTCCAGGAAGCCTCTCTTGGTCATTCTGGTTCACACTGATCTTGGGTTTTTGTGATCTACTAGGAAACTGAGCTGATTGAGTTGTGATCCCTGGCTCTCTCCTCCTTTTCTTCCCTGCCCTTCTTTTTCTCCTCCTTTTTGCAGTGGTAATTTGTGTGCACTTATGGCTCATGACATAAAGAATGCTATGCCTGACTCCCTCCTGTACACCCACTGTCAAGTGCTCCACTGCCTTCCAATAAGAACCTTACATATTTTCACCTAATAACTGGGAAAGTACTTTTTCAAGAGACCAAATGATTATTTTCCCCCAAATATACTTGTAAAGAATTATGATTTGTTCATAGCTGCTGTCCTGGATATCAGTTCACTCCCAGGAGCTGTGCTCAAGGATGATCCCTCTGGGGTCCCCCTGATCTGTCCCCTCACTGCCACACCCTCCCGCCCGCAGCTGTTCCCATCCCCATGCTTCCGTTCTGTCTTCCGTGCAGACACACAGCCTTACTAACCTTCGGGTTCTTCTAAGAAAGTTCCCTCTGCCTTCCTGACTTGAGTAATGTGTCACTTTTGCCCAAAAATAATGCTTGTGTTGGATTCTTCCAGGTTTTACTTTTGTACTCTTACTCTATAATTCCTTTGAACAAAAACTTTCCTCCTTCTTCAAGACACTCACCATCTGCTCTTCCTCCAAGTCCCTGGGAACCACATATTTTGGTTCCTCTCTCTGTTGAGGGGCTTCAACGATTCTCAGCCTCCCTGCCCCTCCACTAGATCATCTGAAATTGTCTAACCTGGAGCCAGTTGAACACCCACTTCCACTCCCACACCGGTGTCACTAGGCTGCTGGAGAGAATGGCACGGTATAGGGATCACTGCCACCAGAGACATATGGCCTCCACCTCGTTTAGCTCCTTCCTACTTCTTTGAAGCCTCCCTTCCTTCACCTTTTCTCCACCCACCTTCCTGCTCTCCTTCCCTCTCAACCCTGTCTCTGTCATCTTACACATATAGTGGATTTCCTCTGTCCTCATGGCCACTTCTTATTCTTCTTATCAAAACCTCCTGGGCCAGTGACAAGCTCTTCCCTGATCTTCCAGCCCCAGCATCAGTGAAGTGAATCATGGGTGGGGGTACCCAGGCCTCCGGGGCCAGGTTTGTGGAGGACAGAAGCTTCCCCTGGCCTTCTCTGCTCATGGCCCCAGCTCCCAGGCTGTGGGTGTCTTCCCTTTTCCTTCATCCATGGGTGTAGGCAGCTGGCGTGAGGTCAATGCTGGGGGGCTGAGGGCTGACAGTGGCAATGGCCACTGTAGCCTGACACCCGGCGCTGGCTGCAGGCCGCCTTGGGACATGTCCTTGTTCCTTTGGGAACCATAGGGGCACTGGGCCCTCCCCACTCCACCCTCCCTCAGTTCCCCTTGAAAAGTCTGCCCCTCCCCCCACAGTGCCAAATGTGAAACATATTTTATTTTATGGCATTTTCTTTCAGTGAAAAACACATAGTTTGACCAATTAAAGCCTCTTTTAGACTAGGCCTCTGACAGAATGGGAGAGGACGCTGAAAAGGACGTCCTGTTCCTGTGGCTTTTCATCCTGCTGCTCCTGCTTTTTTCCCTTTGGTCATGGTTTGGATTTGGAAGCAGTAGCGACAGAATAAACTGTGTCAGCTCTGGGTTGTTGATGGCTGGGGCCCCGGGCCAACCTCAGAAAGGCCTCTGCAAGCCCACAGGTTGGAGACGAAGGAGGGAAAGCAGCAGTCCCTGCCGGGCGAGTGGAGAGCCCTAGAGGCACCCACAGCTGGTGAGAAAGGAAGGGTGAGCTCAGAGAAGGCAGGAGGGGAGGCTTCATGCTGGGGCTGGGGCGCAGGCGCCTCTCACCCACCAGACCTGCCCTGGCTCCTGCTGCGCCTGCTGGAGTGAAGAGCTGCAGGTCTGAGCTGTGAAACCTCAAACAGCACTCTGGTCTACGTGGGTCCTGGAGGTGGGGCTGGGGCAGAAGATGAAAAACCAGGCAGAGGTGAAGTTTGCTGGTAGATTAGGTTGTAAAACCCTCTGGGGACTTCAGAATCTCTGAGCAAGGGCAGGGTGTCTGCATGAGCAGAGGAGGCCAAGGCTGCAACACATGCACTTTGTTGTCAAGGGGACTCCTACCCACAGGCTAGAAAGACCCAGGGAATGTGGGTCACAGCAGGGGCAGGGCAGAATGAAAGTGGATTTGTTGGACATGTGTGCATCTGGCACGGTGTCAGGTAATTCACACATGTCTCAGTTTAGTTCACCAAGAGCCCATTCATTCACTCATTTATTTGATCATTCAACAAACATTTCCGGTCAGCCTGCCCTCTATTTTCAAGGCTCCAGGGATGTAAGTCAAATGAGTAATGGCCCCTCTCCCAGGAGCTCATTGTGCAGAGTGGGGGCATTAATGCCCTTTTGTGAGGATGGGCAGTCACAGGGAGCTTCCTGGAGGAGGTAGCCTTGGAGTTGTGTATGAAGGGATCAGTTATAAGGAAGACGAAGGACTGAGGTGGGAAGCTGAGTGTTCCTTGTAGGTCAGTGAATGCATGTACAAGCACAGAGTCTGGAAGCAGTGACAGTTCTGAAATATAAATGGTCGCATGCAGCAGAGACTAAGGCTTTGAGACTGGCTCAGAGGCATAAAGCGGGAGTGGAAGGGCCTTGTGGAGGTCCAGAGGTTGTAATGGGGCCTGGTTTCCATGGGGAGATGGTGCAATACTCTATCTATCTATCTGTCTGTCTGTCTGTCTGTCTGTCTGTCTATCTATCCTCTGTTGGGCAGTTTATTTCCACCTGACATCAGTGTTTGAGGGGGTTGAGAGAGCCCAGTGGGGGTTGCGGCTATGATCAGGGAGAAGAAATGAGGACTGAATTAGGACAGTGGCTTCAGAGATGGTGACAGTGAGTGGTTTCAGACTAGACACGAAGCTGAGTGGAAAGGACACAATCAGATGTGGAGTAAGACACTGGTCACATTTTCTAGCTCATGCAGTTGATTTATGACCCCGCTTATGGATGAAGGAAATTGAGCAAAGATGCAAATGTGGCTCCTTTCCTTGTAAGAGGTTCAGTCTAGAAGGAAAGACAGGAGCAAGGCTAAAAGTGTGGTATTACTGAACAGGTGTGAGGAAGATGCCCAGTTGTGAGTGTGGCATCTGGCTAGGCTCCGGGAAGCTTTGGACTGCTGCAGGCTCTCTCAGGAGACCAAAGAAACCAGATGGGAGGAATAGGAAGTTTGAGATAGAGGGAAGAAAACAGGACTTGGAGTGATCCCTCTTCTCCCAGATGGCAGGGCCACTGAGTGTGCATTGTTGGTTGAGGTTCAGCACGCTCTATAGAGAACACAGTGGAGGAGCAGGATTGTGGGGCTGGGACCTGGGCACCTCCACATTCTGACATCCAGTGGATGGTTAATTAGGTAAACATGGCATTCATCAGAGGGCTCAGGGCTACATATTCAGGGTTGGTTCTCTTAATGGATGATATATTTGTGGTAACCCAGGGCATGGGGTCATCCAATGAAAAGAACCAATCCCAGAAATTGTTGATATCTCTCTGTCTTTCTCTGTTTCTCTCTGTGTTTGTCTCTGTCTCTGTCTCTGTTCTCTCTCTCTCCTTTTTTCCCTCTTTCTTAGATAAAATAGTACACAATCCTTTGAGAAGATGAAAGAGACATAGTTAACATTCAAACAATACAAGAGAATATATAGTAAATCGGAAGTTTCTTTTTATGTAAATTTTAGTACACTATGTTTACTATTCTACATCTTTTCTTCAAAGTTTAACTAAATATCATGGATGTCATCCCTTATTTGGACTAAAATTCTACCTCTTTCTTTACATAGTTGCATAATATTCCATCACTTGCAAATATAATATTTAATCAACCAGTTACCCTAAAAAACAAGAATCCAGTATGTTTCCATATAAACAGCATTGTAAAAAATAGTCTTGTCTCCATAAACATTATTAATTTTGACTGCATGTAACAGAATATTCAAGCAATAGAGATTTAAACAAAAATAGAGACTTACTTTTTCTCATGTAATGAGAAATGTGGGGTAGGCAGACATGTAGTAATTTAGTGGCTCAGTGTTATCTCAGTATATTCTCCATGCCCTCTTTTTCATGGTGATGAGATTGTTTTTTCGAATGTATCAGTCACATCCACATTCCAGGTCGGAGGCAGAGAGGAGGAAGTTGCATTACCAGATGAGTTTGTTATCTTATAAAAATTTCCTGAAAGCTTGTTATTGCTTGTGTGTAGATGTTCCCCCAAAGCCCCATGTGGTCATAGGTATAGCTTTTTCAGAGATGGCTGGATCTAGAGTGTGTAACTGATTCATGGTGCAATGTTAGGATCAAGGGCACTAGGATTAAGGGTGTGAATGCAACTTGCCCTAAGTAGCCTGGATAAAATATAAGGGATAGAAAGAGTTGTGGTCATACCTTGCTTGCTTTGCTACCTTCTGCCCACCATAAACTGTTTCTCCTCTGCCGTGCTCCTCTGCCATGCCACTAGGCCTTGGAGCCAGCCAATTATGGGCTGAAACCTCTACAGACTGTGAGCTAAATAAACCTTTCCTCCTTTAACTCTGGGGGTCAGGTGTTCTGTCTCAGCAATGACAAAAGTAACTATGACAACTTCCAAATAATTTTTTGCTTCTACTTGATTAGACCTGTGTCAAGCAACTGTTCCTATCTGGAGAGAGGCTCGGAAATGGCTATTAGTTTGGCATGTTGCTTCTTTCAGAAAAAAAGTCAGACTTTGCAATAAAGGAGATAATAGACATGGGGTAGATGTTCAGGAAGTTTTATCTCTAGGACAGAGTCTTATAGTAGATTGAATTGCTGCTCAAAATCCTCATGGGCTTTTAAAATTTTGATTGTGCCAAATTGTCCCAAATCTCCAAAAGGGTTTTTATCAAGTATACTTATGCAGTGCATGCGAGTGCCTGTTTCTACATCACTGCTCAAAGGCTTGCCAAACTCCTCATGCTTCGCTAATCTGAAGAGTGAAAAAATGTTTTATCCATGTTTTAATTTGCATTACTTTTGCTTTGAGTGAGCTGAGCATCTTTTAAATTCTGAAAACATTGGCATTTGAAGGGTGGTTGGAGAAGAAAATTCCTTGAGGGAGAATAAGAAGCAGCAGCTGAGAAGGGGTGGGGTGGGGGGACAAAAAGAGATGGTGGAAGAAGGAGAAAGAGAAACTTCAAAGAGAAGAGAGGGCTGTGAGGGACATTTTCAGAGGTTGCAAAGAGATCAGAAAAGGACAGAAGGTACCCATTCAGTTTGCCAATGTAGACACTCCTCTCCTGTGAAATGTTGTTATCTGTGTCATTCAGAAAAGTAAATTAATTGAAAGGGGTCAAATAACTTGCTTAAGGCCACGGATCTTGCAGTGAGGGAGCTGGGATTTGAATTTAGGTGTGTTGAGTCTCCAGAATCTCTAAAAGTAGATCCTATGGGTACTGTAGTCAAGGAGAGTGTGTGCTTAGTACTATTGCCTTAAAGATTTCAGAGGGTTCTTGAATTTGTGGATCCACCTGGCCCACTTTGAAAATTAAGTAACTGAATCCCTGTGTCAGTCCGCTTGTTATTACTGTAATAGAATGCCTGAAATAGTCAAGTTTCAAAGAGGAAAGACTTGCTTTGGCTCACAGTTTTGAAAGTTTTAGTTCATGGTTGGTCAGTCTGCTGCTTTTGGGGTTGTGGTGAGGCAGCCCATCATGGTGGGGAGCACATAGAAGAGCAACCCTCACCTCATGGCTGGAAGTGGAAAAGAGAGAGAAAGAAGAGCACAAATTTCCATAATATGCTTGGAGGGTGCATCTCCAATGACAGACCTTTCCCAAATCTTGCCTCTTAAGAAGTACAACAGACTGGAGACCAAGCATTTAACACATGGGCCTTTGGGGGACATCCCAGGTCTAATCTATAGCAACCCCTTTAAGGTAAAGATACTTGTTAGAAAATATGAGAGTTGAACAAAAATCCAGATGCAGTTCTGGTCTAGGGCAATTTTGTGGGATCACTCCTTTCTCAAGTAGGGAGCACTTGTAGCTTGAAATAAACAGGACACAATGGAACTTTTCAGTACTATGGCAGAAACAACATACTTGTGCTTTACAGGAAGTTCCCAGCCCCTTGATGGAAGAGACTTGTACCTAACTTACATACTCAACACAAGATCAGGCTAATGGTAAATTCTGGGTCCTTATGTAGCTCTTGGAAAATGATCTGGGAGCTTAAGGCAGACTCCATACCCTTCTGAGAATTGCTATTTCATCTTCTCTCATGTTAGATCCTCTAAATTGCCTTACCTGGGGTCACTAACATGAGTTATCATCTCTCTTTGCCTCATAATAAAGCCAATCAAATGGCCATACCTCTAGGCTGTTTGATGGTTCATTCACCCATTAATTTGAAACATTTTTACAATTAGGCTAAATTTAATTTACTGCTGTGCTAACAAAATATGGGTTAACATCCAGATCATCCCATTTGAGGATTAGGATGGAAACGTGCCCAGCTTTGGAAGACAAGTTGTGACTGGCTAAACTACTCATAGCAGTATGCTCCTTTTTCTTGCCATATATACTTTCTCAGAAATCCTTGCAACTGAATGGAGGCAAAAAGTGGGTTCAATCACGTGATACAGTTCTGGCCAATGGAGAGTGTGTAAGAAGAGTGCTTATTGGTATTCCACCTTCTTTTTGCCTTGGAAGGGGACATGGTGCCTAGAATAGAGGCCGACATTTTGTAACAGGAAGTGGCAATAAGACATCAAATAATGTGAGAGTAGAGGAGCATAATGACAGGTCTTGATAACTTTGCTATCAGTTCTGGATTTCCAACCATTACATTTCTTATTACACACCCTAATTAAACCCCTTACTGTTTAAGCCACTGTTACTCAGGTGTTTGGGTATTTGTAGATTAAAAAAAAAATTCCTGTTATATTTTCAGGCTTTTTGTTTATGACAAGGCTCACTCACTATCCATCAAATTTCAGTCTTCAGTAATACATGCTGGAGATTTATTCACACAGTTAAGTTCATGACTACCTAATTCTTCTAATGGGGATATAGTATTCCATTTCCGTAGATACACCACAATTTATTGCACATTTTCTTACTGGTCCAAATTGAGATTGCTTCTAGTGTATTGTTCCCACAAAGCAGAGTTGTAATGAATATTTTGAATACATTTATATCAGATACTTAGTAATGTACCTACATGCCTGTTTCCCCAGACTATCATCACAGTGGCCCCTTTAAATGTTTATATTCTTGAAAGTAGTTTGATTTTTTTTTTTGTAATTTTTGTTTTAAAGAGAATGAAACCAAGCAAAACAAAGCAGAATAGAGCAAATCAAAACAAAGCAGTGTAAGTGACACAGGACTTCAAAACAAGATAATGGGAAATCAAGAATGGTTGCCATAATGCCTCTTGTTGTCTTCAGAATAGCTGCCCATATCTTCAGTAAAAATCAAACAAAACAGAACAGAATAGAGCCAATAAAAACAAAACAATGAATGCAATAAAGGACTTCAAAACCAGAAAGTAGTAAATCCAAAACAGCTACCATAATCTATCTTGCTGTCTTCAAAATAACTGCCCATGTCATTGGATATAACAAAATCAAACAAGACAAAACAGAATAAAACCCAACCAAACAAAACAATGAAAATGATACAGGACTTCAAAACAGTGTAATAGGGAATTAACAATGGCTCCCACTGTCAGAAGGAAATCCCCTATAGATGCTACACTGTGTATTGTTATCCACTGAATAGATGATGAGACCATCAGTGAAACACTAAACACTGCAAGCATTAAGTTGTATTTTACCTCAGTAGCTATCATCATGGCCAAAAGTACAGTCTACAAAGGCATTTTATTATTTTAACCTGCCTTTCGTTATTTGTGATTAAGGTAGAACTTTTTTATGTTTATTGGGCATTTGCATTTCTTCTCTTGTAAGTTGATCCTTGCTTTTTCTTTTTTCTTCCATTTTCTTCTATGGCACTCTTTGGCCCCTTTCTGATTTGCATAGATTTTTTTTTCTCCTTTGAGAATTTGAATAATTAGTCCTTTGACATATGTATTACTTGGTGCTTCTCTTTTGGCTTTCTATCTTTTTTTTTAATGTTTTTGAGACAGGGTCTCACTTTGTAGTGCAGGCTGGCCTTGAACTCACTATGCAGTCTAAGCTAGCTTTGAATGTTTGGTGACCCTCTTGCCTCAGCCTCCTGAGTGCTGATATTACAGCACTATGTGTGTCACTGTGCCTCACAACTTTTGGCTTTCTTATTATACTTTGCATCCCTTGAAAAGTTTTGACTTTTATGTAGTTGTATCAATTAATCATTTAAAAAATTTTTATTTTAAAGAGGATATAACAGAATAACACCAATCAAAACAAACCAGTGTGAGAGATACAGGACTTCAAAACATTATGAAGTCAACAGTAGTTACCATGCCTTTTGATGTCTTCAAAATAGCTGCAGATAACTTCAGACATAGTAAAAATCAAACAGGACAGAATAGAATAGAAACAATGAAAGCAAAACAATGAGTGCAATAAAGAATTTCAAAACAAGACAGTATTAAATCCAAAATTGCTATCATACTATATCTTGCTATTCTTGAAATAGCTTCTCCTGCCATCATATTTAACATAAACAAAAAAAAAAAGAGAATGAAATGCAACCCAACAGAACAATGGAAATGATATAGGACCTCAAAACAAGACCATAGGGAATCAACAATGGCTACAACCCTCAGATGACACACTGCGTACCGATATCCTCTGAACCTATGATCAGACCACTAACTCTAGACCTGTAATGTTAGTGAAACACCAGAATACCACAGGCATCCAATTGCATTTCACCTCCATAGCTATCATCACAGTTTGTGTTTCTCTGGATAAGCCAGCTGCTTATGGTGTGTGTGTGTGTTGGGGGATTGATACTTCTTGTTTGCCAGCCCACGCACTGGAAGGGGCTGGGATCTGACTGTTTCCAGTCTGGCTGCTGCCCGCACATGGTGCTGGTTCCCAGACTTGGTTTGTTTGTTGGTGCAGCCATTGTTCTCTCTCTGAATTAATCATTTTTTTTAATGGCTTCTGAATTTTTAACTTATTTACAAAGGACTTTATACTTGGGATTTTAACACATTTACTATTTTTTTCCTTCTAATACTTTTATAATTTCTTTTCAACACTTAAATATTTGTTTCAAATGAACATAAGAGTCTTAAGATTTTTTCATTTTATTGTTTTTTAAGTTACACCTAGTAAAATAGTAAACAACAACAATAGCAAACAGATTATCAAAGAGAAACACGAACATTTCGAGGTCTGCATCACCTCTGGGCGGCAGGTCCCATCCGCCTTTGCAAACAAAGTGATGGGAATCCAGGCCAAGTCAGCACTGTCCAAGTCAGCTCCTTTTGAATCTGAGACAAAAATAACTACATCTCAAGTATGTTCTTTCTCTCTCTCTCTCTCTCTCTCTCTCTCTCTTTTTTCTTCAAATGGGAGAGGCACAGACTTTTTTCACATTCCCAGCCAGAGGGAATCTTTCTCAAACTTTCCATAGAGATTCTCCTTTGTGCAGACACCAAACATGGACATTTTCCACCAGGGAACAACATACTGCAGTTACAGGCATCTCTAAAGCCAGGGCTGGGTGGAAGTGACTGCAGAGCGGCCTTCCTCCAATGGCCTCTCCCCAGCTCTCTCAGAGAGTTAGGCTGAGCACCTTTGGTTGTCACCATGAGGGTGACAAAGGACTATGACATGATCCTAGGACCAGGGTAGGAGAGTAGCCAAGTCACAGAGCAGCCAGGCCCCAGCCCACTCCGCACCAGGCTTCTCCACCTGTGGAAAGGAAGGGTTAAACTGCCCACTTCCCCATGGCCTGGCCCCAGGCCCTGTCTGTCAGATGTGGAAAGGAGCTGATTCCCAGCTGGGCTTCCTCTTTCCCTTTCCTCCATTCCTCTGTGCTTGGTCTCTCAGTTCTCCTCTTCACTGCCTTGTGTGCTTAGGGATGGTAACAAATCTTTAGAGATCACCTATGCAAGTCAGGTACTGTGGCAAGTTTATCAGGAAGGTGCTATTTTTCCGGTGAGGACACTATTTATAGAATGCA
Organism: Dasyprocta punctata; assembly: GCA_004363535.1. Taxonomy (NCBI): domain Eukaryota; kingdom Metazoa; phylum Chordata; class Mammalia; order Rodentia; family Dasyproctidae; genus Dasyprocta; species Dasyprocta punctata. The sequence goes on along the minus strand of RJWM01004393.1, from coordinate 14,790 downwards.
GAGTGAGTAGCCCAAGACTGTATCTAGGCCTTGAACCCGAGAAATGCCAGAGCCAGGGTTCAAAGCCAAGATGGTTGGACCCAGTGCTTGGGCTAAGCAGTCTCAGATCTCCTGGTCTTGAGAAGGATATTGGTGGACAGTTATCTCCTATCCTGTTTCTCAATATAAATAGCATTTGAATAAAATATTTAAAATGAGGAAACTTAATATAAAAATTCGTGATGAATAAAATATTATTTTCATAAAGTTAGATCAGTGTTACTGGTTTTTCGCTTGACTTCAGGCTCTCATGTGGCACTGCTCTGATGACTTATTCCTGGGCTCCTCACCCCATTCCCTTTCACCTTGTGTAGAATAGTGCCCCCATAGCCTGCTCCTAGGCCTGTCCCTCTCCTCTGCCCTTGTCCTTAGAGTCTCGTATGAGTAGAATTATAAGCCCTCAGTGCTCATCTCACTGTGGTTGGCAGCAAGTTCTCCAGGCCCAGCTTTGGACATATCACTGTTCTTGGCTGGGTTCATGTCTTGCATTTCACTGATGTTGGAACTCTCCCCCTGAATACTACTCACCTCCTAAAGTCAACCCGTCCTCGTCTGAACTCTGCTCTGCTGCATCCAGGTCTCCTTTGACCATTCTATTTGTCAGGGTTAGCAGCAGCCTGCTAGGCACTGGCTCTTCTCCTCATCTTCTAGATCCAGTCTTCTCTCAAGCTTTGTTGGGGTTATTCTCAAATACCTTGGAGGATGTTTCTTATCCTCCAAGAATCAGATCATGTCATGTCTTTCACTGACTACTTCCTTGGAGACTGGAAGACATGGAAAAGAAGACATAGACACAGTGGTTTTTCTGAGGACCACAGCGATAGAGGAGTGGGGTGGGTGGAAGGGATGGGCTTGCTTAGAGTTATGTACACAGGGCAAGTGGCAATCAGAGGTGGAACTAAGGTATACACTATTGCAATGTCTTCTTATCAAATCAGTATTTTATCCTGTAGGAGGATATTGAAAACCTACTCTATTCTCGGGATTTGTGGTGATAGGAAGGCAAAGACTGAAAATCAGTTCAGTGCCTGACCAGCTTACAGCCTGGTGGGAGAGACAGATGCCCAAAATACCCACACTCCTAGAAGCCTGCCATTTTGGAGTGACCCACTGTTCCAGAAAAGATAGGCTGGAAATGTTTCTTATAGATGTGACACTGGGGCAAACTCCAATGCTGAATAGAATGAGACGAATGACCTATGACATGAGTGATGATGTTGGTCCTGATCAAGAGAAAGACACCAAAACTTACAGAGGCAGCAGTGATGAGCAGGGAAACCGCAGTCAGAATGGTGGTACTGAGGCCCAAGAAGGCGACTCCCTTTGGAGATGTTAGTGATGACAGAGACTAGGAATTGATGTCAGCCATCCTGAACCAGACCACAGGGCTCATTGCTTGATTTCAGGGCCCTTCTCCCAGTCGTGGCTTATGAATTAAAATGTGGCTTCTGTGTGCCTTTTTCTTCTTGAATGAAGACAAAGTTACAAAGGCATTTGCTTGGCTTGCAAGCAAGAAGATATTTTTTCCCCGGCTTTTCATTTAGAGGTACTTGCTTGTGCTAGGATCATAAAGAGATATTACTGCCACTGATTTTGACTTGATATTAATCTGAATAAAAAGTCATTATGAACCAAGAAAAGGCAATTGTCACACTAACTGCAAGTTCATCAACTGGCACAGATATTGGACATCTGATCCCATCCTTTCCTTCCTAATGTTTCGTCCTCTGATTCAGTGTCCACAGCTTGATGGGCCTGAGGCCCAGAGGAGCATCTATACTGTGTTTGGAGAGCTTGTGCAAGATTCAAAAGGGAGCTGTGTTTCTGCCACTCTTCCAATTCTGGAAGCACTGGATCTAATAACTGATAACTTCAAAGGACCACTTCACCACAGGTATCTCTCCCATTTTCCTGTCATGTGTTTGGGGGCTTGAAATTAACACATCACTTTTGTGACTAAGATTTTGCATCTCCAGACAAGGATAGAAGAAGGAACATATCTAGACACTGTTCCTTAACTTCCCATGGTAGCAGAGTTTACCATTTATAACTCATTGTATCTTAATGCTGGTGAGAAGGGGAGTGCTTCTTAGAGACTGGGATGATTCTCAATGAGAAGAATTGGGTGAGGATATTTGACAGAGGAATCAGCAGCTGTGGGACCTCTAAGGATCGAGGCTGGGGTCTACAGGTGATGGAGGAGGGACACATGTAATAGTAGCCTTTGTGTTGTATAATCTATGGAAGTGAGTGAAAGGGAACCCAGTTTGCTTGAAGGCACCAGTTGGGATTCACTGTAGAAGAATAGAGAGGACTGGGGACTTTGTGGACATTTCTGCTTCTCCCCTGTGCCCTTCCACCACTCTCCACAGCTAACTTTTTGTCAGATGGGGCCTCACTCTGTGCCATATCTTATGGCAGACACAGGAGGTAGCCTGCAGGGCAAGTGACCAAGGTATTCATTCCTGTTCCTGCAGGGACTCAGTCAGTCCTGGGTTTTGCTCACCTTTTTCCCTAGATCTCCTTCTCCCAGAATACTGTCAGCATGGAGACATCAGGATGTTGCATATCGAGGATACTGATGTCCCTTTCAAGGCTCATGTTCCTGCCATCATCAATGAAGTCTAATTTGTGTTTTCTTTAATATTTGACCAGACTCTGTAGCTGCATCTCTACCTGAAATGCCTCATCCTGTTTCCCTTTCCAGTGACAAGAAAGGCCAGACCTAGGAGACTTCTGGGAACCAAAAATTCCAGACCCCAAAGTTCTTGGTGAACACTGCCTGGCTGAGTCAGTTATCATTTACATCAGAACCTCATAAACATGTAACCAGGTTCTAAATTCATGAGTCTCTAGGAACTTATTGGATAATCCTGAGTTTTTCTTTTAAAATGTGAAATAGAAATTGGGAACAAGACCCCAAGTATTTTATTTTATTTTTTGTTTTTGTATTTTAAAGGGAATAAAACAAAACAATAAAATGGAATAAAAAACAGTGAGAACAATATTGGATTTCAAAAACAAGACAGAAAGAAATCTCCCATAATTGCTATATTGCTTATTGTTATCCTCTAAATAGATGCTCAGATTACCAGCTTTAGAGCTGCAAAGTCAACCAAACAATTCAAGAATTAAGTTGTTTTTTATACTTCACCTGCTATCATATCAGCCTGTGTTCCTCCGAATCAGTCAGTTACTTGGGGGTGGGAGTGATCTCTTTTTGTCTCCCTACCTGCACACTGGCTGGCTCATAGGAGACTGTGGCTTGGCTTCCTGGTTCTCCTTCTGACCCAAGATTGCTGCTGGCTCATGGGAGGGCACAGCTTGGCTTCTTGGTTCTCCTCCCAGCCTGCATGGCTGCCTCTGGCTCACAGCAGGGCATGGCTTGGCTTCTTGATTATCCTGTTAGTCTTCATGGCTACCACTAGTTCCAAAGTATTTTACAATTCCAAGACAGAGTCTCCTCATCCCCTGGCATACCTGTCTCTGGTTGCTTGTAGAGCACTGTAATTCCCTTCTCCACACTCTGTTCTGTGTTGTAGAAAACTACATTTCCCAGACTCCCTTACCTTCAGATCTATTTTGTGCACAGAGAATACTTGGTGATTTATGTTCTGGAGGTAGCTCTTAACTGATGACTGTTAGATATAAGGATATAAATACCTCAGCTCCCCTGGCACGGATCAGGATGACCCTGGAATGAATCTTCCTGCAGTACTGGTCTATTCCCCTCTCCTTAGTTGATATTTCACTCTTGCCTGGCCTTTTCTCTCATTTTTTCTAACTTTTATGCTGTTGTTGGAGCATGTCTGTGAGCCTTGCCTTTTCAGTTACTGTCAACTTCTAGAGGTCAAGGAAGACACCTTACATTTCCGTGTCTTCCCTCAGATGCCCAGGGGCATCCCTAGAACCATCCCTTGCCAGAGGTGGAGAGCTGTGGAGGTCAGTGCTCTCATTTCTAACAGATGAGGAAATGGAGGCCCAAGAAAGATAGGGTGCACGTGGACCCGTTGGCATTCCTCCTTTTTCCCTTGACTGAGATGTGCAGGTAGATGTCGTGTCCTCAGGTCAGTCTGTTTTTGGCTTAGCAAGCTATTATTGTTATTATACTTGCTATATGGTATCCAGAGACTTCCTAGCCTTTGGCACATGAGGTTGGGAATATCCCTGAAGGCTTTCTGAGGGTGAAACCCTGTGTCATATGTGACAGGCAGGTTCTTCTCTAGGCTTGGGGTTGTAACAGTGAGTAGGATCGCCAAGAGGAGGTAACTAAGGAAAAAGGGAAAATTGAAGAATTGGATTAGGGCATAAGTGTAGCATCCTGTGGGGCCTGCACATTTTAGCCCAGCCTTGGGTTGAGAAGGGTACAGAGAATGCTTCCATGGTAAATTCGAGCCTGAGCTGAGTGTGGAAAGACAATAGGAGTTCCTGAGGAAGGAAAGCAGGGAAGGATAATTCTCTACAAATTTCAGGATATAGACAACATCTGATGTGAAAATTATACTTTTTGTACTAGATATGGTTTTGTATGGGCTCATCAGAAAAATTTGGGTTTAAATTCTAGATCTATCACTTACATTCCCCGGGGCCTTGAGCAACATCCTTAAACTCTCTGAATCTCTATCTTTTCTGTGAATTGGGATAAATCCCACCTCACTGGATAGTCATCCAGATCAAATCAGATTAACAAGTTTCTGACTTGTACAAAACTCTCAAGAAACAATTGCTGTGATATATATGGCTTTTCACTTTCAGAACACAATGCCATCATTACCTCATCAAATGACTCTTGGTTGTTTTTCTACTGTGTGCAAATGTTGAATGCCGGGTTATAGTGTCCGAGGCTCAGCTTGCTGATGGACCCCTATTTGAGAGACAGGTAACATGTCCCAGACTAGAGGCTTTGAGAGCTGAGGCAGGTCAGATCCACTCTTATTTTTGGCCAAGTTCTCCAAGAGACAGGCATGTGGACAGGTGTGAATGTAGCACTTTACTTGGGAGCTGATCACAGGGAGTGGGGATTGAGCTAGGGAGGGGAATCAGCCCACACAGGATGTGTCATCAGTCCAACTCCCATGTATTTTCAGTCCAAGCAGAGAAACCCTGGGGGACAGAGTAGAGAATGTGCCCGCTATTCGGCCCCATCAGAAGGCCATAGAGCTGTGCATCAATCCACCAATTTGAAAAGTTTGTGGGGGTGGGGGTACATTTGTCACTTCCAGCCAGGGTCACCAGCAGCAAAACAGATTCCAGTGTGCAAAGAGGTGGCACCAGCAGCTGACTGTGGATGAGGCTGTGGACCAAGCACCACCAGTGTCTGTCTGGATGCCCGGCTCCCAGGTCCTCTCTCTTGTACGTGGATTCTGTGGGGGATGTGTGGATGCCAGTGGACTGTGGGCAGTGCAGCTGCAGAAACAGAGACAGGGAACCCACCAGAACACTGCAGCAGGGATGGCTGCCAGGGGCATGATGGGAGTCTGAGGACAGATGATCTGATTGGTAATTTGCTCTGTGGCACACTGAGCAAATGTTTGGTGTCTGGCACAAGCTCTACCTGAAGAAACTCTTCTTTTGACACAGTGATTTATGGATAGGTTTGAATTGTTTTTACCACTGTTGCTGAACCAGGAGGATAAAAACATTTTGGACTACTTTTCTTAGTGTTCTGTGCCGCAGACTCCATTAACCAGCTCTGAACATCCCTTCAGTCAGTCTCCCGTACTCTGCAAGACGGCACCAGACTGTGCTCCCAAGCAGTTCTTTAGTGGAGCGTCATGCATGTTATTTTTGTCTAGCACCTTATAACCTGGCCCTGGGACAACAATTTGGATCCCAGAAGTTTCTGAGGGATGGGAGTCACTGCATGGAGAGAGAGGGTGACAGAAGTGGGAAGCAGTGAAAAATTTGTGGGTCAGGCGGGCAGTGATGCTCAGTGGTAAGCAAGCTAAGGAGGGGGCTGAACAGGTGTGAGCAAGGGTACAGCAAGGTCTATGGGGCTGTCCAGGAAAACCCTAAACTGTGTGACCTGTCAGCCGGATGTGCTAAGCTCCCCTTCTATGCAGGAAACTGAGAACACCACAGTCTATTTGATTCATTGTGCTTTCAGTGGTGGTTATAATTACATATGAATTAGAAGGCAAAGGGGTATCAGGCAGGGCTGGCATGGCAGGGACTTGGAAGTTAGATTCGATGAAATAAATCATGGGGTCCACAGAAGCTTGTGAAGCAGGACAGCAAGAGAATTTTTTGAGTTTGTAAGTGTAACTCTGTTAGGAGAAACAGACTCTCGGGGCCTTTTCTTCCTGCTGAGGCAGCTCCTTCCTCTTTCTGGTGAGCATTCACAACTGGTTCCCTCAGCCACCCCAGGGCAGTATCTGACCAAAGGAGGGATCCCCTGAGCAGAGCAACCCAAAGTGCCCAGCAGCAGCCTTCACCCAGACAGTGCAGGCGCAGGTGGGGAGACGCACCAAATTCCTTGCCCCTGAAGGGGTCAGTCCTGATGCCCTGCCCAGGCATTCTCTCCCTCCTACTGCAGACACGGATCCTGTACACTGCTCCAGGCCCTCACTGGCCTTTCTTCCTGTGCTTGGACCCCTACCGTGCACAGTGGTAAAGCTGCTTATTAGCTTGCACACCTTTGGGAATCTGGTAGAGCCTTGCTCTTGTGGATGTGTAAACTTTGTCAGAACACCAAGGGGACTCAGCTTCCCAGAGTGCTGGGATTCCGTGTGAGCCTCGCCATGCCTGGCTCCAAGTCTCCTTTCTGTCTTCATTGCATAGCTCTGCATATGATCAAGTCCTTGATTAGTCCTCGGGGGACCTGGGGCCATGAACATGGGGTACTGCTTGTGGAGACCGTAGCAGATGCTGTGGCTGGCCTACCTACTTCCCTGTTTACCTCTGTGCTCCGACACCACTTACAGGGAATCACTTTGACCCTGCCTGAGGCTTCTTTTTCAGGCTGGGGAGAAACATGGCCCAAGGGCAGAGCAATCAAGAAGTGTTAATTACTCCAACTTGATCATTACACAATGCAGGTATGCAGCAAAACATCACATATGTACACATATGTACAGTCATCATGTGCCAGTTAAAAGTAAACAACGAAAAAATGCTTGGGGAGGCCAACTTGAACACTGAGTGGAGTGATCAGGACACAGTGTGTATATGTGACCCCTCCTCACACTTGGCCAAGGGGACTCTGATGTGTGTTGTGCACGGGCTCCCAGAATTCCTCCCCACGGCTGGGAGACAGGTGCCCTCAGTGCTTGATAACATACCCCTGTATTGTCGACCTTTTCAATCCTGATGCCTCCGCAGGGCTTCCTGCTGTTGCTTCTCCCCAAATTAAACCTGCACTCAGATCCTCGTCTTCCTGTGTGCACTTGCACTCAGGTGACCTGACCTGAGGGCCAGTGGTGCTAGGGTTTCAGAAGTTGAGAGCATGGTGAGGTGGTTGGGGCTCACTGTGCCTACAATAAGGGGCCAGGGAACAGAGAGCATTGCAGCTGAGGGACCGGATGTGGACGGAGGTCTGAGGCCAAGGGAAGGGTCAGGAAATCCTGGGGTACAGGGGTCCTCAGTGTAAGCTCTTTGGCTAAAGAGGAGGAAGACTGAGATGAATTTGGAGGGACCCTGAAGCTTGCTAGGCACTGACACTACTGAGGGCCTTGTTTTGAAAATTTACTGTGAAGTGGTTTGGATCTTGAGAGAAAGTGCCATTTCCATCAGCCAAAACCCACATCTTTTCTCATTTGGAGTCAGAGTGGCTGCTTGGGTATATTTTGCTAGGGCATTTGCATACCTTTGTCCTGACACAGTACTTGATCTGCTTCCCAGCGAGGGAAACTTGATTTAGTGATCATAAACTAAATCTTGATTCACTGCGTGGGGCCATGGTGGACCTCTGATCATGTCTTAGACTGCTCACTTCCCTCTGACTATACAGAGATTCTTCCACTTCCCATGAGACTGATCTGCAATTCAAGTTTTAACTATTTGATCTAGAAATAGGTGCCACTGCCTCAAGGAGCCTAGCAAAGTGAAAATGGGTCCCTGAGTGTAGAACACTCAGAGCTGGAGCCCTGAAGACATATGGCTCCAAATGTCCTGTGTCTTCAGGGATGTTCCATGGCCTGAATTCTAAGGTCTTCTATAATCTGACCTTGCAATGAATGCCAAGTGCCCATAATGACGATGTGTATTTTATTTCTCAAGCATCCATCTGTTCATCCTGAATCTGGAACACTTTACCCATTGAAAGAATTAAACAGGAGTTGGAAATTGTTCAGCAAGCCTGGCCAGAGACTCAAAGAACATTTGGCCCAAGAAAATCCCAAAAGAGCAGGAGCTGGTGAAAGGGAGGCTGAAATCCTGGTGGCCACCTCCCACAGAGCAGGGATGGTAGAAAGGGCTGCTTCAAGAAGGATCTGGGTCAGACAGGAGGCTGCCTGTATGTGCTGGTGAGGGTGGAGATGATGAGACTTCAATATCTAGCTGTAAAACACGGGAGTAAGTAACTTTAGTCGAGACCTGAAGGTGTGCTGAGGAATTTGTTTGGTGGAAAATCTGGTCGGGAGATAAAGTTTTACCACTTCTATTAATGGAAGGATTTTTGTTTTCATTAAATTTTTGTTGTGGAATTGCAGTTGGCTCTCTGTATACATGCATTCTACCTCTGCAAGTTAAACAAAACATGGATTGAAATTATTATTTTTTTTTTGTTTGTTTTTGCGGCACCAGGGATTGAACTCACAGCCTTGCGCCTGCCAGACAGGCGCTTGAGCCACTGAGCCAAACTCCCGGCCCTGGTTTTTTGAGGCAGGGTCGCACTATGTAGCTCAGGCCGGCCTTGCGCTCGCGTTGTAGCCCAAGCCGGTGAAATTATTTTTAAAATTACATCTATATTGAACATGTACAAACTTTTTTCTTGTCATCATGCCCTAAGCAATACTGTATAGTTACTTATGAAGCATTTATACTGTATTAGGTGTTATACACAATCTAATAATGATTTAAAATATACAGGAGGATGTGCATAGGTTATATGCTAATCTGACATCATTTTGTATAATAGCATTTCAAATGTCCCTTGACCTGTCTAGGTCCTCTTCTCAGTCACTACCTTCTCAAGGATAACCACTCTCCTGATTTCTAATTGCACACACTAATTTTGTCTGTTCTTGAAATCCGTATAAATAGAATCCTATAGTGTATCATTTTTTCTTGTTTGGTATCTTTTTTTCAATACTGTAAGTCTGATTTCTTGTGTGTTGTGGTAGTTATTCTTTTCATTGCTGAAGAGAATTTCATTTCACGATCATACCATGGTTTGTTGGTCCATTCTGCCTTTGATGGATTCTTGAGTTGTTTCCAGGTTTTGGTTCTATGAATAAAACTGCTACATTTTAATACATGTCTTGGTGAGTATATGTTTGTATTCCCACTGCTTATATATCAAGGAGTGAGATAGTTAGGCTATGGGATGAAGATCTCATATTTATAGACATTACAAAGCAGTTCTTCAAACTGTTTTTACAACATCACTGTCAGCAGCTATGTATCAGAGTTCAATTGTTCAGCATCACTGCTAGAATTTGGTGACTTCTGTCTTTTATCTTAGCCATCCTCTGGTTGTGTAGTGATATCACACTGTGGCTTTTCCCTAAGGACAGGTGAGCCTGAGCATTTGCTCACAGGTTTATTGATCACTTGGTTACCCTCTTCCATGTTTATTCAAAACTTTCGTTTATTTTTCTATTGGATTGTCTGTCATTTTCTTACTGATTGCACAGAAAAGATACATGATTTAGAGCAAATCTCTTCCTTTCTACATTTTTGCTTTCTCACCTTATCTATGTTATTATTATGAAATTATAACTTGAGCCTCTAGGGCTCTGGAGCAGGAATCCTATTTTGGCCTTTCAAATCAACTTATTTCATCTCTGTAGCCCCTCCTATGAATGGGCAACTATTGAAAGCTGGTCCAGTGAGGCATTCGTTGAAGATTTAGGGAAGACAAAGTTGCTTTAGAGCCTTGCTGACTTTGAAAATGATGAAGGCTGAATTGCACAGGTGACCCTGTTGCCATTGACTCATGAAGATGGAAGTCCTGCTCAGAGTGAAATCAACACCAAGGAAAGTAGGGTCTGGGTGTGGGTAGAAAAGGAATAGGAGGAGGAGAAAGGGGAGGAGAAGAAAGAGAAGGAGGAGGATGAGAGACTAGAATTGTTAACCACTTAAAACCAAAAGGAAGGAAATTGGTTTAGCAGTTTCTATTGGTGCTCTGCAGTCTTAGTCCCTTGGTGCTCACTACTCCCTTGTCCACCTCAGACTTTCTGCTGCAAGCAACTGAGATTCTCTCTGAGGGCTTTCTTAGCTACTTTCTCATCATTGCATGGACTCAATGCCTGACATGTGCAATTTAAAGGAGAAAAGGTTTATTTTGGATCACAATTTGTAGAGGTTTCAGTCTGTAGTCAATTGGCAGCAAGAAGCAGAGAGAGAGAAGGGAGGAGTGGGGAAGAGATAAGCCTTTCCAGGCCACACCCCTTGTGAACTACTTCTGACCAGATCCCACTTCCTAACTGCAGATCAGCTATAAACTCGTCAGTGGGTTCATCTTCTGGATATAGTAAAGATACATGCTTTTAAAAAAATTGGGAGGTTTTTACTCTTATTAGCACGCAGATGTCTTGAGATCAAAGATTTTTTACTTTTCTCCAGTACTATAACTTTGGTGCCATGCCTATAGAAGACATTATAGAAATATTTATCAAATGACTGAAAGAGTGGATAAATTTCAACCTAGAGAAAGTATGGCCCTTGATCTGCAGAGATAACAGTATTGTAATGGTAATCATGATGTAAGACCCATTGCTCCATCTGGGAGCCTAAATAATGTCTCCTTAGGATTTAAATCAATCCTTAGCACTGACCTACCCAGACTAATGATAAACTAGTATTTCTCTTCTAGTTGAATTATACCAGAACCCCAGGAATTTATACAGTCTAGTGGAGTCTGTCCTGCTTCCAGAATCCCTTCAGAGAGAACTAAGGAGTCTGATTAGTCACTAGCAGACTCATCTTTCCTAATGCCCTTGATCCTACAGCTGCCACACAGATGCTGCCAGTGAAGAACGGTGACCTGAAATGGTCTGAGATCCTGTGTCCATCACTGCAAGATCCACGGCTGGTGCAGGGGTGAGAAGGCCTCTCTTATTTATTTATCACGGTTATGCTCAGCTTTGGTCTGCCCTGTGTCACCATGAGACTGAAACCCTGATGTGGGAAAGCTGTTTTGCCTCCTCATTCTTGAGCATGGATGAGTGTATTCGAGTTTGGGCCTTGGAATTAGATATTCCTTACTTAATGACCCACCTGTTTAACAGCTTTTGAACTTTCAACAAGGTGTGCTGTTTGGACTTATGACCCCCAGCTGTGACTTATGACTTGCATTTGTACCTATGGTACAGGAATACGAGCAGCACTGCAGCCTTATGGTGGCTTCTTCTACAGTACATTGCTGTAATTTTTGCGCATAGCACTGTATAATACAGCACTGTAGCTTTGTATTCTGTTACACATTACAGTACTGCATGTAAAAGTTATGCAAATAAAACCAAAGTCATCAAGTTGGCATTTCCTTTGACCATTTCTTTGCTCTGAATAGTGGAATGTACATACTACGTGAAATTCCTCATTTAACCACAAATTCATTCAATAATCTAGTTGCAGGAATGGAGCTTGGTCATTAAGTGAGGAATGTCTGTATAGCATGCAGTTGAAATTTGCATTTCCAGATCATGTCAGGGGTCTAGTTTGGGTCAGGCGTGCTGCCTATGGCCCCTAGATTCCCTTGATCCTCCTTCCTGGCAACAACTCTACATATTCTCCAATTTTGTAAGAAGAAGGCTTACCTTCATCAGGCCCTAAAGTTATCATGTTGCTTCTGCCTTTTTGGCCAAGGGTACTGAATTATCTGGTACTTACATAACCAAGAGGGTCCACTCCAGACTTTTTTCTCAAGATTGATTCCATTTAGATAAGAGTCGTTGCTTTGAAACAACTGGTTTCCTTACAAGCCGAAACACAGTTCTGCCTGCAGGCTCCTTTCAACTCTTACATGTTTTCTATCATCTATTGAGCATTTGCTAGGTGGCAGGCCCTGGACCAAGCCCATATCCACACCTTAGTGCTTTGTAACTTTTTATTTTGAAATAATTTAAAAATTGCTGAAAAGTTGTAAGAATGGTGCATAGAACTCATATATATATATATATATATATATATATATATATATATATCAACTAGATTTTCCAGTTGTTAATATTTACTATATTTACTTTACCATTTGTTATTGCCATATTTCAATACTGGCTGAGCCACTTGGAAGTTAGTTGCAGAGGTAATGGCTCTTTCCTCCAATATACTGTGTTGTGTCTTAGCTATAACACAATGAAAAAACCACAAACTAACTTCTGTGCAATATTGCAATCTGGCCTAAAGACTACATATGATAGTTTTTCAGAAACCAATCCACGATCTTGTTGCTGTTACCATGTCTTTTTGGTCTCAATTTGAACAACCTTTCAGTCTGTATTTTTCTTATATGACATTTTTGGAGAATAAAGAGCATTTTTATATATCTCTCAATTTGAGTTTGCCTGATGTTTCCTCCAGATTAGACTGAAGTTAAGAAATTTTGTCAGGATTTTGCAAATGTGATGTGATGTTTTGGTGCATTATATTAGGAGGCACGCTCTATCTGTTTGCCTACTTACTGGCAATATTAACTTTGGTCCATTCCATCTAAATTAGGAAATTTAGTGTGTAGAATTGTTCAGAGTTTTTCTTTGTCAGCCCTGATGCAGACCGGAGGTGCAGCAATAACCCTTGTTTCATATTTAATATGAATAATTTGTACCTTCTTTTTTATTTCATTAGTTTTGCAAAAGTTTGTCAATTTTATTGATCTTTTCAAAAAACAAACTTGTATGCTTTCTTTGAATTTATTTTTCTCTTCTCTTCCCAGTTTCTTAATGTCAGAGGTTAGATTATTGATTTGAGAACTTTGCTGTTTTCTAATGCAAGCATTTAACACGATCATTTCCCCCTCAATTTTGTTTTAGCTGCACAAATTCTGATATATTGTATGTTCATTTTTTCAGTTCTCTATATTTTTTGATTGTCAGTGAAACTTTGTGTTTAGCCTGTTGTTGATTGTTTAGAATTGTGCTAGTTTCCAAATATTTAGAGATTTTCCTGTTACCTTTTGATCATTGACTACAAATTTGATTCCATTATAATCAGAAAATACACTCTGCTTGACTGAAATTATTTTGAATTTCTTGAGGTTTACTTTATGATCCAGGATAGAATCTATTTCTTGGTATGTGTTCCATGGGAGCCTGAAATGAGCACATGTTCTTTTGTTGGGAGGAGAGTTTTATAAATGCTGATTAGATTTTGTTAGTTTATGTGTTGTTGAATTCTTTTGTAGCCTTGCTGGTATTCTGTCCTGTTGTTCTGTTAATTATTGAAAAAAGAGTGTTGAAATCTTCAACTATAATTGTGTACCTGTTTCTCCTTTAGTTCTATTAATTTTTGCTTCACACACTTTGCAGCTCTGTTGTTTGGTGCGTGCATATTTAGGATTTCTTTATATTCTTGTTGGAAAGAGCCTTTCCCCATTATGTGTTATCTGTGGAAATTTTCTTTGTTCTGAAGTCCATTTTATTTGATATAATGTTGCTATTTGTACTTTTTTGGATTAATGTTCATATGGTGTATCTTTTTCCATATTTTTGTTTCAACTTACCTATATCATTATGTTTGAAGTTAGTTTCTTATAGATAGCATAGAGTTGGGTCACTAAAAAAGTCTAGTCTGTCATTCTGTACTTAACACTATATTTAAACTATTTATGTTTAATGTTGTTTTTGATATTTTGAGACCAAGACCTGCCTTTTTGTTTTTGTTTACCTTCGTGTATTTTTGGTTTCTGTTTCTTTTTCTTACATTCCTTTAGGTGACTGAGCATTTTCAAGAATCCAACTTGTTTCCTGTATAGTATTTTTGGGTATATCTTTTTGTACAGATAGTTAGTGGTTATGTCAGGCAGCACATTGTATCTACATGACTTACAGCAGCCTACTGTGTCAACAATGTACCAGCTTGAGTGAGTATAGAAATTTAATCTCTCTTATGTTCCTTTATTCTCCCTCACTTATGATATAAATTGTCTTAAATATTTCCTCTGCAGACTTTGAGAATCATGTTAGACAGTGTTAATAGTTTTTGTTTCAACTGTCAAACATAGTCTAAAAACAACAGAAAAAAAGACTGTTGTATTTATCTCGCTAATGTTTGTTCTTCATCCTTGGTGTTTCAAGATTATTCATTTTTCAGTTCCTTTCTGTTTAGAAAAGTTCCCTTAGCTATACTTTTACAACATATTCTCTCAGTTTTCCTTCAAGGTGATTTCACTGAATATAGTATTCTGGATTGACTGTTCTTCTCTTTTAGTACTTGGCAAATGTGTTCCTCCTTTCAGGCCTCTACAGTTGCTAATGAGCAAGTGTTGTCATGAGAACTGTTTCCCCACTATGGGCATTGAATTCTTTCTCTTTGACTGCTTTCAAGATTTTTTCCTTTGTCCTTAATTTTCAGAAATTGGACTATTATCTGTCATGCTGCAGATTGCTTTGAGTTTTTCCTATTTGATATCCTGTCATCTTGAATCTGTAGTTT